>JACXGI010001432.1:0-53814 GCA_016801175.1 Esox masquinongy | reverse complement strand
TTTGTCATTTGTCATTATTTATATTTATATGTATTGTTCAGCCCATAAATAAACAGGGTGGTGGGGTTAAAACGTTAGCAGTTGCTGTTCAACCACTTACAGGTTCACCACACCAGCAGCCAGAGAGCTTAGAGGCCGAGTGGGCTGTCGTTAACCGGGGGAGACCAGTCTGCCATCATGGGCACACAGATGTGCGATTCCCCGGGCCTGGGCCCCGCAGAGATAAAGTGCTGGCTTCAAAAGCAGAATGCCACTATTGTCATCAACCTAAATTCTTCCCCCCGTGAAATGATATCTCAATGTAATTGCATGTTTCTTCACTTGGATTTCGGAAAGTCACCTGATAACTCAACCACTAAACACCTCAATCTGACTGATAGGTCTTGGAGTTTTGGATCCATTCTAGTGGCTTTATATTCTGGCCGACACTTGCTCTCAAAGTCTACTGGATTTGTAGGCTCTACTCAACCGTCCCTGAGAGTCCTATGGTCCCCGGCCTGTCCACTATATGTCAAAGAAATGAAAGAAGACGAGACAGTCTCCAGTGGCAGATTCACGCCTTGGCATATCTTCATTCGAGTCACATGCCTCCTCTAAGTGAAACCACTGACATCTGATTTCTAAATTAGCATGGACACTTCAGATTGTTCATTCAACCATCATTTTCACATAGATTTTTAATGAGGGTGAACACTGCTGTTTACAGTTGAGTTGTTTCCACATATTTTAGGTGTGAGTCACGCACATATGTTTACTAAAATTGAGCAAAGGTAAACATGTTAAACTTGTTTTGTAACTGAGAGAGAATTGTGGTTATTATAGATTATAGTACAGTATAGATTATAGTATAGGTTACTTGGGTAAATAGTATATTCAGTAGATTCTACCACCGTGTCAATATTTCCATACCATAGCCTTTTAAGTGAACACTACAAACATGTGAAAATTACATCACTTAATTGTACACAGTCAATTAATTTTTTGTCTCCAAAACAGCAGCAGGTAATACGTAGAGAAACATTGTGTTAAAGCTCTTTAAACTTCTCTTCGCATTATTCCCATTTGAAAAGGAGCCAAAGTCAATGGTTCTAATCTGGGGGCACCAAAACACTGGACTTTAAATACATTCAAGGGTTTGCTTAATTACTTCTACCACAATCCAACCCTGTTTCACTCTTGCCTCTTGACTGCGGGGAAATTTGTTTCTCGACCTAATAGAACAAATGCAACCGTTTGCTTGTGAGGGAGGAAGTAAATAGAGGGGACATGGCAGAGGTAGGAGTGGAATACACTGGCACTGGCTTCCTCTGGGCACAAATGGCTCTGCTCAATCAAGGATTCTCTGCTGTGTGTAGTCTAACAATGCCATGTGCATGTGTTTCAAATCAAGTGTTTCCACTGGCATTCCTGTCTTGCTCTTTACCTTCTCTCCATCAAGAGTGTTCCCCTTCTCTTTCTTCTGTCTACAACTCTCTTGCTCTCTCTCTCTCTACTTCTCTCTAATCTTTTCTCTCACTTTCTCCCTGAGTAACAAATGTGATTTCACAATTCCCATTTATCTCTCATCTGTGTTTTCCATGCTGCCTAGGCCCTGGCAAAATATACAGTGACATTCACATCTGATGGGCTCTAATATAAGCTGTGCGAGGCCTTAGATTAGAACCGGACAGACGGGACGTGGGGCAGGAAGGGGGGAGTCCAGTAGAGAGAACTGAGGAGAACTCCCATGGGGGGGCAGCACAGTCCAACCTGTGTGTCTGACTGAAGAAATCTATTGGCCCTGATGTAAGAGAGAGAGATCGAAGGAGAGGGAGGGAGGGAGGGAGGGAGGGAGGGAGGGATAGGAAAAGTGATAGGGAGAATAAAACGCAACAAAGTAAAAGAGGACAGGAGATAAAGGAGAGAGGGGAAAGAAAAGGAAAAGAGAGTGAACAGGAGAGAGAAATTAAGAAGGATGGAGAGGAAACAGGAGGGAGACCTTGAGGGCTTGTCAGCTGAGTCCTGGGAGCTGTACAGCCGGCCAGGCAGACCACACTACCAGCAATTATCCAGGACACTCACTCATGCGGCTCGTTGCACAGCCGGGGTGAAGAGAACCGGTTGGCCACACTAGATGGTGAACTAGCCCCTGAGATAGCCTGGGTTTGGGGTTTCCACAGTCCACACAATAGGGCGTATTGACTCTGCATGCACGAAATACAAAAAAGTCTAATTGAAGGGTGTGTTTCTCTTACCATCAGAGAAGTTGATATGGTACGCTGTGTTTTTGAGAGTGTGGATATACTATTAAGGCGTAGTGTTTCTAAGCAGTATTTTAACACCCGTGTGTGGCTGTGTGTGCTTTTCGGTGTGTGTGTGGGTTAGCAGTGCAAGGGTCCACTGTTTTTTCACACACA
This sequence comes from Esox masquinongy, assembly GCA_016801175.1. Lineage (NCBI taxonomy): Eukaryota > Metazoa > Chordata > Actinopteri > Esociformes > Esocidae > Esox > Esox masquinongy. Next base: position 51,418 of record JACXGI010001432.1, on the reverse strand, counting down.
CCAGCCCGCATTTGGCAAATGACTTATCTATAACCACTATATTTCATAAAGTATAAATCACTTATGTATAACCACTATATTTCATAGAGTATAAATCACTTATGTATAACCACTATATTTCATAAAGTATAAATCACTTATCTATAACCACTATATTTCATAAAGTATAAATCACTTATCTATAACCACTATATTTCATAAAGTATAAATCACTTATCTATAACCACTATATTTCATAAAGTATACATGACTTATCTATAACCACTATATTTCATAGAGTATAAATCACTTATGCATAACCACTATATTTCATAAAGTATAAATCACTTATCTATAACCACTATATTTCATAAAGTATACATCACTTAACTATAATCACTCTTTTTTAAAAAATAATGCAGAAAATACTCTGTTGTGGCCTTGTCCCAAAAATAGTTAAACAGAGAAATGCTCAAGGCTTGACCCATGCATAGCCTGTTCCATTTCACTTTCGAAGGGAGTCTCTGAATGTCCTTGAGTGGCACCAGCCAGAGCCTTGGCTCGAATCCAATCAGACATCTCTGGAGAGACCTAAAAACGGCTGTGTAGCAATGTTCCCCACCTAACCTGACAGAGCTTAAGGATCTGCAGAGGAGAATGGGAAGTACCCCCCTAAAAACAGGTGTGCAAACCAGTAGCATCATTACCCAGGAACAATCCAGGCTGTCACTGCTGCCAGAGATGCTTCAACCAAGTACTGGGTGAAGGGGTCTGAATACTTAAGAAATGTGATATTTCTGTGTGTTTTTAGAGATAAGCAAAAAGTTCTGAAAACCTGTTTTTCATTGGTCCTTATGGGGTGTTCAGAGGAAAAAAAACAATTTAGTCAATTTTAGAATAAGGCTGTAACGTAACACAGTTGGAAAAGGTTACCAGGTCTGAATACTTTCCGAATGCACAATTTTATGGAAAGGTCCACATTATTATTTGTTCTTGTTTAATGTCTGTTGAGGAGAGAAATCAACCTATATTACTTTATCTTATTACCCTATCTTCAAATAACTGGTAAAAGGGAGTGGTTAATTTGCATATAAACATGAATACTTGCTGCTGATGGGCATATAAACCTAATCATAAACCAGGTATTTCGAAGACTAAATGCTGACACCCGTGGTATATGAGACTGTATACCACGGGTATGAAATAACATACATCTTCACTGCTCTAATTGCGTTGGTAAACAATTTATTATAGCAGTAAGGTATCTTTTGGGTTTGTGGTGTATTGCCCATATGCTATGGCCGAGCGCTGTGTACATACACTCCACAATGCGTTCCGCCAAGGACCAGCTCTTATCGGTGGTATATTGGTCATACATTGTGCCTTATTGCTTAAACATACCACTAATCATGATTCGGGCAATAATTAAGGTGCTCAACGCCAGTGAAATGGTGGTAAATCTTTCTTGTAGGGGTCGCAAGTGCATCTTGCCACAACGCAGAATGAGAAAGATTGTTCAGTAGGCAAAAAAGATTAAGGGCAAAGTGTAGAGATTTACAGAATTAAAGAGGATGCGTATGAGGTAAAGAACCTCATACCTACTGTACAAAATGGTGGTGGATCTTTAATATTATGCTCTGCTTTCAGTGGTCCTGGGACCCTTACCCAGAATCAGGCTGAAATCTGTCTGCAAATGGATCTGACTGTAATTCAATGTCTCCAAGTATACATCAAAATCCATGAGGAAATTATAAATTGACCGCAAAATCAATATTTGCCAATGGCCATCTCATTTTCCAGACTTGAATACCATTGATTTTAATTAACAGGGGCAGTCTGTAAGCACAGGCCAAGGTCAATCATAATAAAGTACAAAATATAGCATTTCACCTTAAATACTTATTATTATACATTATTAATACTAATAAAACCTTGAATGATTTGGCAATTGAATAATTCAACCAAGCTAGAAAATGTATTGTGTTCGCTCTCACTTTTCCCCCAAATAATATCGCCTGTCAGGCCTAGCCCATACCATGAGTGAATATTGTGTTTGACTGGACCAGTTGTTTCTGTTTTATCTTTAAGTTGTCTTATACTGCAAAGCTCTTTGCTGTGATATGAATGAATTGTCACGGACAAAATCTGCAGCCCAAGTTACATCCGATCCTATTCACTATAGTAGACCCTGGTCTCAATGGATCCTGCTTAAGCGTAGTGCACTATTAATGCCAATATCTAGAATATCCAACATGCTTTTTGTCTATTTGCAGGTGTTGTTTTGATATCTAACTGTATAATCAGATGCCCTAACCAATAGGTCACCTCGGCGTACCACTCTTTATGCTATTCCTATCCAGACTGTAGGATCTTGGGTATTTATATTCCTATCCAGACTGTAGGATCTTGGGTATTTATATTCCTATCCAGACTGTAGGATCTTGGGTATTTATATTCCTATCCAGACTGTAGGATCTTGGGTATTTATATTCCTATCCGGACTGTAGGATCTTGGGTATTTATATTCCTATCCGGACTGTAGGATCTTGGGTATTTATAATCCAATCTGGACTGTAGGATCTTGGGTATTTATATTCCTATCTGGACTGTAGGATCTCGGATGTTTATATTCGTATCTGGACTGTAGGATCTCTGGTATTTTTATTCCTATCTGGACTGTAGGATCTTGGGTATTTACAGTATATTCCTGTCTGGACTGTAGGATCTTGGGTATTTATATCTCTATCTGGACTGTAGGATCTCGGGTATTTACATCTTTATCTGGACTGTAGGATCTCGGGTATTTATATCTTTATCTGGACTGTAGGATCTCGGGTATTTATATCTTCATCTGGACTGCAGGATCTTGGGTATTTATACTGAACAAAAACTACAAACACTACATGTGAATTGTTGGTCCCATGCTTTATGAGCTTTACAATGTTTCATTTGTAAAATGTTGGTCAAGCATTTGTTTCCATTCCTGTAATTGACCATTTCTCTTTTCCTAATATGGCTTGTAAGTCAGTAAAATATTTTTAAATTGTGTGGTCCAGTGGTCTAAGCAGATGCGTCAAGTGCCCCTTTACTATTGCAGCATGGATTTACATCTGAACTAATGTATCCCTCACAACCTTCCTGTCCAATGGTTCTATTTTATGTTCAGTCTACATGCAGCTATGCCTATATTCTAAAATGTTGAAAACCTTTTCAAAGTGTCAGAGATTATAGAGCTCACAGGTCCTGTGTCACTGTAAACCAAGTATCCAGCTGAGATGTGTGGTTGACTAAATAATATTTGAAACATGTATTATACAACCAGAGAACACTTTCTGAGAATCTTTTGTCCATGTTTCCCTGTTTAAATAAAAAAGAATAGAAACATTTTATGAAAAATTTAAATAATAATAAAGAAAAGTGTAATCATTTTTGCATCAATGGTGTAATTTATAAAAAAAACAATCCTAAAATGAGAGGGTACTTCTACAATAGAAAGTTTCACGCTAAAAATACAATAAAAGCAATCACCCTATAAGCATCATGGAAAAGCCATAAAAATAAGTCTCTTACAATATGACAACATTAAATCCTTCTGTGATCTATGTTTGTATCTGTGCCATAACTTTAATGAATTGTCCTAACCTGGCAGAAGATTTGTCTGTGAGAAAGGAAGACGATAATAACCCACGGAATTGTCTGTAAGTGTGTCAACAGCCCATCAACATTTTATCATCCTTTACCACAAAATCCCACAAAACAGGTTAAGGTTTCATCTCATAATACAGCATAACCACTCTCCTCACGCAGCGCTTTTCGTTAATAATAAACATGTATTCACCTTTTCATCATGCTCTTGGGGATAATCATTTAGACCGATTACAAGAGTAGTCTCATCAGTGTAATAACACGGACATTGTCAGGCACACTAAAGCCGCTTTGTTCCACCAAGCCCACCACACCGGTGTTGCTACTAAAAAGCACTCCGGCCGTCCCCCCGTTCCCCATTCCATGGCACTCCCAGGGCCAAAAGGGAGATGTAAACATAGTTGGGTCATTCAATCCTTCACATTAGGGCCAGTGCTTTTGACAAGGAGCCTTGCATCTCGGGGACAATGCAGCCCGCATTCCTCTCTCTCCCCCAAGCGGGGATGCAAGTTCTGGGTTCTGCCTCATCTATGATATACTATATCCCAGGCAGCGTTTCACTTCAAACAGTCAGCCACTGTGGCCACCGAGCAAGAAAACAAACTAAGCGAAAAAGCAAGTCACACTTTTGCAGACAGATGGGACAGGAGATTCGAAAAGTGATTAGATAGATTGTTAACTCTCAACAAAAATTATTTTTTATGTCATTAGGATTTATCTATAGTCTCTACCTTCCAACTAAACCCACTGTGGCCGCCAATTAAGACACACAGCTAAAGATGGAAAGGAATGGTCAAATATTGGTATTTGACATTGACTTTGATTCAGCCTGTGGATAACATGTTTTACTCACTGTATACAATTATACACACACATTATATATATATATATATATATATATATATATATATATATATATATATATATTTACATACGATTATTTTACCAGGTTAGTTGACTGAAAACATTCTCATTTACAGCAACGACTTGGGGATTCAGTCTATCAATCTTTTGGTGAAATGCTTTAACTACTAAGCAACCTGCTGCCTGAAATAAGATTTACCGGTACATGATCTCTCTCCACTGAACTCCACTGTACAATTCTCTAAATGGTCCGATCTCGGTGATATGTCATCGAAAAGTAATCTACAGAGACAGGATGATGATGGATTCAATATCTAAGATTCCTTTGTTCAATGATGTTTCTCAGTGAGCTTGCAAATTATCTTGATCTTAAACACTAAGTGAGATATAAAGTTAAACTAAAGTAAAAAGAGCTTTTGTGTGAAAGGCATTGATGAAAGGTTTATACACTTAATTCTATCGAAAGGAAGGCTGTCCATGACCCCGACTCCCAAAACATCATGTTTGAAAGCAAATATTTTGGTGAAAATCAGATAGAAAGTTGGTTAATCTTCATGTATTTGTAAGAAGTGCCACAAATGAACGTCTAATAAATCAAGAAAACATTTAAGTTTTAAATTGGGAATAATATGTTGGCATGGATGTACATCTGAAAAATGCCTTCCTGCTACACATAGCTATTAGGATTCTTTAAAGGGGTCATCCATCCTTAGAAACACCAATCATGAGATAAAATTGTTTTTGTTAGTGGTTAAAAACACATTTTTACCATGATTTAAGTTTTAACTGGTCATTAGTTAAAAGTAGAAAATGGTGTAATGAATGCTTTATAAGCTATATATTCCTGTGGTGGTAGATGGGGAATAACACACTATAACACGTCCTAATGCTTCTACAATAATTACTTGCATTACAGATGACCAAATCAGTCCTTTGACTGTGTTGGCATACTGGAATTAACTGTTTTTTTACACTTTTTACCAACTGCGCAATGAGGCCACAAAGTCCATTGTCTTAACAACCAATACATTATCATTCCTCAATTGTTGGACAACAATGCTTTCCATACATTTCCTGTGACTTTCCTTGCCCCAGTTCTATCCTCTACTATTTCCCTGGCTTCCCTGAATGAAATCTGTTCACCTGCACTGAGTCTTGCAACCTCAAACTCCTTCATCCTAGTCAGGGAGTCCTTGGATTCAGGAGGGTGACGTCCACCACAGTTACAACACTTTGCCCCCTGCACCTACTCACTGGCAATACTCAACCCTCCTACGTACACTTGCCCAAAGTGTGCATAAACATTTTACAATTAAAGCACCGTAACGCTTTCAGTACATGGTGTCACAGCATATCAGATACAACTCACCACAACATGTTCCGGGAGACGCTCCATGTGAAATGATAGCAGCACAAACGGGCATTCCTCCCTCTCGACCATCCCTCACGATTCGCAAAATCATATGTTGACTTTTTGCTTTTTCTTTTGTCCACCAGGTTTAAACAGCTATAAAAACTATTTTGTTTCATAAAAATAAAGTGCCTTCTACACTATTTTGACACTCTCCTCTTGCTTCAACCCCAAATTGAAAACAAAAATATCTGGAAGGGGTAGAAATCAATAGGCCAATATCACAGCCAATAAAGTGTGAAGCACCATAATTCCACAATTAACGCAGATAAATTATGGCACTTTCTTGCAATTAACATGCAAAAACAAAACTCCCATGTACAGGAACTTTAACACTGACAGCCCTAAGAGCAGCCATTGTGATTTGCATTAGTTGTCCAACCACTCTGTCTTTCTCTGGAAAGGTCCGGAAACTGTGGTTTTCACACTCCTCTTGCAAAATTAAAAGTGACATTGCTTATGGAGAGAAAGTGAAACATTCCCTTTTTTGGAGAGCCTAAATCATTCATTTTGAAAAATGTTTAATCAGTCCACTTTTGATTTGCATACAATAGTGCATGTCAACATTAATAGATGTTTCATATAGCCTACACTTTTGCACTATTTGATAAAACCACTAAATACATAACGGTTTAACATATTAAATAAATACATTAGGGCAGGTGTTGAAGTTCACTCCTGGCTTTTGTATAATCTGTATTTTTCTCAAAAAGAAAGGGGGGGGTGTATTAACTTTAAAATATATATTTTATGGTTTTTGTGCTTTGTAATAAACATATTTGAAACACAAGCCCTGTATCTATTGCACTATACTGTACTATTGTCAAAACGTCCATCCGCTGGCCTTGTCAGGTGGGGGAGTCATCTGAAAACAGGCAGACAGGATGATGATGGATTCAGTATCTAAGCTTCCTTTGTGCGATGGTGTTCTTCAATGAGCTTGCAAATTGCTCTGATCTTAAACACAAAGTGATGTCTCACTCGCTTTAACAGGCTGTATAAGTGCCTCGGCGGGCACCGGCAGGATTATGTGAATCGGTGAGAAACCACAGAAGATAAGAATCGCTTCCCTACATCAAAGGGACAGTCATCTCACGTCTGTCAGCTTGGGGGAGGTAGGGATGGGACAGTTGAGCTGTCAGATATAGAAGACTGAAGGGAGGAGAGAGCGGGAGGAAGGGAGAGTAACCCCGAGAAGTGATACCTCATTCACTCATGTCTTGCTCTATATGAACACCTCTCATTAATTTGTATTTGGCTTAGCTTTGCCCGTGTTGATATCTTCATAGGTCATGCTGACCTAATCTACCATTCATTAAGTGTTAACGGTATGTGTCCAGAAGCCATTCCTGATCTAATGCACAAACTAGCCGAATCCCATATCAACGCATAGACCATTTGCCCTGTGCATTTGTTGAGATCTGACAGGATTTGACAGATGTAAACAATACGACAATAGCTACACTGTTCATTTAGAAAAGCATGTTTTCAGGATATCCTATGGCATTCCATAGAAAAGGGTACATTATAGAGACAATATGACAGACATACAAGTGATACAGGATGTACTCTGTCTATATGTCATAATTATTATCCAAAATAAGTTGACAATTTGAAATGTTTACCCAGTATAATATTCGATATATTTGAATTTGTTGAAATGCTTTTTCATTGTAAATTCATGGTGTATTCTACTCTCAGCACTAAGGGACAGTTTGTTATTCAACCGTGTTTCCAAAAAAGTTGCGACGCTGCATAAAATGTTAAGAAAAACAGAATGCAATGATTTGCAAATCATCTAAACCCTATATTCAATAGAAAATAGTACAATGACAACATATGAAATGTTGAAACTGAGACATTTTATTGTTTCTTGAAAAATATATGCACACTTTAATTTGATGCCAGCAACACGTTCCAAAAAGTTGGGACAGAAGCAACAAAAGGCTTTAAAGGTTGTGTAATGCGAAAAAACTAAACGTAGTGAAATGTCACACAACTAATTAGGTCAATTGGCAACAGGTCAGTAAAATGATCGGGTATTAAAAGATCGTTCCAGAGAGGATGGGTCTGTCAGATGTGAGGATGGGGAGGGGTTCACCACTCTGTAAAAGACTGCGTGGGCAAATTTTTACGTTTCTCAACGTAAAATTGCAAAGAGTTCGGGGATCTCATCATTTATAGTACATAATGTCATAAAAAGATTCAGAGAATCCAGAGAAATCTCTGTATCCCCAAGGGACAAGGCAGAAAACCAATTTTGGATATCCATGATCTTCGGGCCCTCAGGCAGCACTGCATTAAAAACAGACACGATTCTGTAGTGGAAATCACTGCATGGGCTCAGGAACACTTCCGAAAACACAGTATGTCGCTGCATCCACAAATGCAAGTTAAAACTCTACCATGCAAAGAAAAAACCATATATGAACAAGATCCACAACACCCGCCACCGCCTTCTCTGGGCCCAGCTCATTTAAGATGGGCTAAGGTAAAATGGAAAACTGTCCTGTGCTCTGACGAATCAAAATTTGAAATAATTTTTGGGAATCATGGACGCTGCATCCTCCGGACTAAAGAGGAGAGGAACCATCCAGCTTGTTATCAGTGCACAGTTAAAAAGCCAGCATCCGTGATGGTATGGGGGTGCATTAGTGCACATGGCATGGGTGACTTGCACATCTGTGAAGGCACCATTAATGCTGAACAATATATACAGGTTTTGGAGCAACATATGCTGCCATCCAGACAATGTCTTGTTCAGGGAAGGCCCTGCTTATTTCAGCAAGACAATAGCAAAACGAAAAATACAACAAAGGAGACACCGAACTGTTGAGCAGCTGAAATCCTATATCAAGAAAGAATGGGAATACATTTCACTTTCAAAACTACAGCAGCTGGTCTCCTGAGTTCCCAAACGCTTACTGAGTGTTGGTAAAAGAAGAGGTGATGCAACACAGTGGTAAACATGTCCCTGTCCCAAATTTTTTTAAACGTGTTGCTGGCATCAAATTTCAAATGGGTATGTATTTTTCCAAAATCATTTGAATTTCTCAGTTTTAACATTTTATATGTTGTCTTTGTACTATTTTCAATTAAATAAAATTTAAATGTTTTGCACATCATTGCATTCTGTTTTTATTTGCATTATAGGCAGTGTCCCAATGTTTTTGGAATATGCCTCCACCCTCCCCAAAGTAAAATAATATCTCCACTTGACCCTCGCCTTCAATTTAAAAAGAAGATACAACAGTGTTCCCTTCTTAATTCTATGACCACTGTAAAAATTATGAAATAGGCCTACCTCATGAAACCGACAACAACGTGCTACTGCTAATATAATAGCTTCCTCCACCGACAGAAGTGCCTGCCCACATAGGGCACAAACCAGTGATCCTCTGCACAAACGCGACCTTTTTTTGACAAGGTTCTAAGCTTAGTGGAGTAGAGGCCTTTACAGGTCCAGTAAGTTGGACCCATTCTGAAATAAATGCGTCTTTCCCAACGTGAGCAGATACGCATGAAAAACATTTATTTTAAACCTGTTTGTTCTGAACCAAATTTTCAAAGCGACAGAAATGGTTCAGCTTGTCTCATGAACAGACCAAACACGCAGTTTGGACAAAATGAGCCACACAGATAGGCCACAGCCATGTCCTTAAAAATAAGCTAGTAGCCTAACCAAGTTCAAAACTTGTAGTTTTTATAGTTTCTTAACAGTGTGACTAGCTGTCTAAAAAGCTGGCAAAAAAATACATATTACGCATTCATGATTATCACTGCTCTTGCTAGTTCAATGGTGTAGACATTTTCAGATGTATTTTGTCAGTTTTTTGTCTAAAATATTGAGACATTTAAACATACTCCTGAAAGGCAAGTGTCTTTGAATTTACACAGTCAATTAGACAGCAAGAGGAAGGATGTAACTTTATATTGGGTACTTTTTTCCCTATTCCTAATCTCTTTCATGACTACTGTACATCTAGGTTTTCTGTTACCATTACTCTGGGAAATCTCCTGGGAATTAGAGAGTGGATATGTAGGTGCCATTTAGTTAGCCAGCTAGCAACAAATATGAATCCCTGTACTAGCTAGTTATACAGAACTTTATTCATGTTACCCGAGGTTTGCATATTACCGTCATATATATGTAAGGAATTTCATCTGGCTTGGTCATTTTGCAGTAGTGCAACAAACAAATATCAACAAAACAATGCGTACATCAAAGTTGTAGCTAGCTATAAGAATCTGGAAAACATGCTGAATTAAAGGCGAGGGGATGAAAGTAGTGTTTTTGGGAGTGAATGAGAGAGGATGGTTCAGAAGTACAACATTCTCAAACGTTGCAGACAGAAATTCAGAGAATTGAGCGAAGGTGATTCCTTTTTTCTACTTGATAGAAAAGAATGCTTCCACTATATTGCATATCTCTACCTGCATATTCATAAAAATATAAGCCACTGAAACCAGCTCAGAGTCTTCCAATATAGCTCAAATATTAGGAAGTACAATACAACAAGGAAGGTGATGGATGCTTTTAACTCTCGATTCCCACTGTTCTCCTCTCTACCCCCCAAATATAGAAGATCTAGCACCCTACCAGTGTCCCACCCTGATGAAAACCGACCTGTCCCTAATAAGGTGTTCTGAACTCCAGCCCAGTGACGTCAATTAGGTTGACTGTTAAAGGTGCCTTGTAAAAGTAGTGCATTGTCCTTCAGAAAATCAAAACATTTAATTTTAACCATACACAGTATTGCCGTCAATCAGACAACAATAGACAGAACTGATAACAGGTTGGGTTTGATAACGGCTTATCGTGTATGGGAAATGGATCGTGTTTCCCAAATGGCCCTTAGACTTCTAGATCAAACTAGTGCACTACAAGAAGACTAGAATGCCATTTGGGTTGCACTCGTCATCTCTGACCTGAACTATGGGCTCCGTTAATCAAAGGCCTTGTTATTGCCAACGAGGAAAGCTCACTTAATTGCCTAGGCTTTCCTCTCACACATATTTAGCTACTGTAATAGAATATAACCATCTGCCTGAGTTTTGTTCTCTCTTTCCCCTCCTGTATATTTTGCGACAAGCGAGGGGGTGGGAGGGGGGTGCTTCTTTCTCATTGGGGCCCTGAAAAGGGTCTTTGTCTGGGCTCTGAACACCTGGACAGAGTTATCTCACTGTGGCCCTGGCCCTCCCTCCCTTTCTATCTCTCCCTCTTCCTCCCCTTCGCTCTCTCCCTCTCCATCCCCTTTTCTCTGTCCTGATCCTTCTCTTCCGCCACGACCACATGCTAGAGATACTACCCCTCCCCCAGCTCTCTCCCCCTTTCATGGGGGGTGGATCCAGCACTGTTTAGAGGTCCTCTCTATCTCCCTTTTTGAATGTCTATCATTTTACTCTCTTCCGGCTTCCTCTCTTCCTCCCTCTCTGTCTATCTCAGTCTCCGCCTCCTTCTCTCCCCCTCCCCTCTGTCATGCACGTAGCATCACTTTCTCTCTCATTCTTATAGTGTGTCACCCAGGCCTTCCATGGACTGGTAGCTGGTTTAAGAGCTCATTGGTCAGTCTGAAGAACCTGTCACTAACCAGTGATCTGATTGGCCAATGGAAAGGCATGGCAAAGCCACTTTCAGTTAGGTTACTTGCAATCTGTGTTCTGTTCGTTAAGGCAAACAATGGTGAAGAAAATAGGTAAAATACAATATTGTCAATAAAATGTGTATTCAGACAGTTCTGAGTGGTGGAATTGGGTGAGGCTGCAGTCTACCATGGGGTTGGATTACAGAACGACAGTTTCATCTGTAGACGGGATGCTTTTACTAGCCTATACATTCATATTGGTTATTTAAGGCATGAGTTTTATTTATAATGACTTCCCTATGTTTACATGAATTCCATGTAATTCCAAGCCCATTAATCAAATCTTTTAATGTAAATTTGCCAAAGTATTGAAATCCTGACATCATTACTCAACTCTTTTGAAATCTTAAAAGGAATATATAAATGTAATTTCCAATAACAGTCTCTTTACATATGCTGTTGCCAAAATTAGCTGTCTGGGTGTATGGGGAGTATATAAGTGGTGTTTGACGCGCGGTGGGAATAAGAGACGTGACCTCTATGAGAAGGTGTGGAAACCCAATTAACCTGACCATCCAAGCCTGCAGGACCATGCCACTGGGCCCCACTTTCCCACAACACATCTGGAGGCTTTCAGAATGATTCCTCCATATGACCTATTGACATGGACTGATTTTATTGAAATCCCTTTTGTATTTCTGAGTAATTGTGACAAATCGATATAAAGCAAAACGCTACTAATCATAATGTAGGGATCATAATAATAGCAACTGCGGTGGTATCAGTTAGCTAAGCATTATTGAATGTTATTGTACAATGTAATCATTTTTTATCATATTAAGTAGATGCATAATTATCATTATTTTTCCACTATCAAGCTGACCTATGACAAAAGGTTTTGGTTTTAGACTCATGGAATGTAACCCTACTTTAGTTCCTACAGTGCATGCAATGGCCATTTGATTATCATCAATGTCTGCCATCCTGATGCTTATCGAATCTATATTATGTTAAGACTATTTGCATATAAATAGGATAAGCGCATGCCTGTTTCTTCCATCTCAAATCTACATCGATCTGTTCCTCTTTTCACCCCCGCATTGTCTTTCCTTCCACTCAGTCTCTCTGAGTTTCTCTGGAACCCTCTCTCTCGATTCCTACCCTGTCTTTACCCTGGCTCAATCTTTCGGGCTCTCTCTCTCTCTCTCATTAGGAGGAAGTGTTAGAAAGTTGCTGAAGTGAGAAATGTGCCCGCGAGAGCTCGTTGTCCTCATTAGAACTTAGACAGGGAGAGTGACAAGAGGCAACGAAGGGGAAACAATAGCGACAGTGTTTGAGTGACCGAGTCCCGAGCCTGCCAAGGTCTTTGTCCCCCCCCGAAGAACAAAAGCATTTGTTTGCATGAGTTCAACTCCATTCAACTTCACCACGTCCAGGTGCAAAAACCAACTTTGCGAGGAACATCACAACTCATCACACCTTTGCCCGGCTGATGACTGGCCAGCAGTCGCCCTGAATCCCCTGACTGTGGCTGATCAAAGCTACCATGTTACAATGTAAATATTGTGCTGAAGAATTAATTCTCACTCATTACTTACATTGCCCAGACTATAAGACACAGCCAATGCAAGCATGCACACACGTAGGAACTCTCTCTCTTTCACAAACACACACACACAAACACATACATACACGCACACACATACAAAGACAATGCAAATTTGGTAGTTTGTGAACTTAATACTGGAAACTGTTTATGACTTCATAATTCTGAACAGAATTACAGCCTACACTCTTAGAATTACTGGTTACCCAAGGAAACCTGGAGATTCTGGAGGTTAACCTGGTTGGAGATCAAATGGCGACTGGTTGTCATTGTAAGCTCTATGTAGTGGCATAAATAAAGCACCTTAACTAAATGTACGATAAATTCACCTTTCAGAATCGTGGACAGCTAAAGGCATCAAACAGAACACTTTTATTTTATGTTTTGGTTTATGGCCTGTTGCCCCCTCCCCAACTACGGCCTGTGGTCCACAGACTAGCTTCTCCCATTTAGTACAATGGTTTCGTCAATATTTCATTTTATTTACAACTTTTTTTATTTACAACTTTTTTGAAGCACACAACACTTTAAAGGTGTTGTTCAAGGTAGAAATAACTTTCAAGTGTTGGAGCAGACAAGCCTTCCCCCAGAAGATGAGTAATGGACAGAAGAGGAGAGGGCCTGGAACCGAGCCCTGACGGATGCCGGTAGTGTGAGCCCATGGAGCAGGCACTGATCCTCTCCACATCATCTGGTAGGAGTGGCCTGCCAAGAAGAATGCATGAGTTTGCAGAGCCTGAGACACCCAGCCTTGAGACGAGGAGAGAAGGATCTGATGGTCTACAGTATCGAAAGCAGTGGATGGATCTAGGGAGTTGAGAACAGAGGAGAGAAACTGGTTGGGCAGTGCAAAGAGCCTCTGTGAAAAAGGAGAATGATCTCCATTGAGTGACCTATCCTGAAGCCTGACAGGTTAGGGTTGGGGAGGTAGTTCTAAAGACGATAACGAGTATTGGTCCGAGACAGCATGCTCAAGTGTTTTGTAAGTGAAAGACAGAAACAGTACCGTCTTTAGATTTTGTCCTCTGAGATTTCAAAGGACGAAGCTTGACCTTTAACGATCATAGATGACACCTAAAGAAAAAGTGTTCCTTAAAGGGTTCTTGAACTGTCTCTGTTGGGGAGCACTTTAGTTTTAGAATAAAACATTTTGGTTCCTGGTTGAATCTTCTGGTTCTAGGTAGAACCTTTTTGGGATCCTTTTGGGATCTATGAAGGACTCCTGTTATTATACAGAAAATTTGAAAAAAATACTAGGAAATGTAGACCAAGACATATTATACATTTATATGTCTGTGGTCTAAAAGCATCAAAAGTGTCATTCATTTGAAATGCTTTGTTTCTATATTAATTTCAAATCATTACAGTAAAATTAATTCAGTAATCATCCATTCAAATGGACAGTCATTGCTTAAAAGCATAATAAAATATTCTAAAGCAAGAAATATATCTCTTTGTAGTATGTTCATTGACTAAATTAATGAAAGGTAATGTCATCATTAATATACACAAACCTTGCAGATTGGAAAATTGTCTGTAGATATTTTAATTACATGTCATAGTTATTCTTTATTACATTATATTTATTATATATACTATATTATATATTTCATCAGCTGTTTAATGGTATGATTTCTTTAATGTTTTTGGACTGTTTGTGTTTTCAATAAAGTATTTGAGAAGGAACATTTTACGATGTGAAATACAGGAAAAACTGAATTTTGACTGCACTGGGCCTTTAAGTTATTTTTTAATAAAGTTGACATGCTATAATTGCACCTGTCCTTGAGTAGCTTACCGTCAATATAAACCTGTCATGAGACTATATCGTTATACTTTACGGTTATTAACATTCCTATTAACAAACATTACTGGATAATTTTGGTTTATGATCCCATCCAGCAGATAATGGGGCACGATATTATGATAGGGGCGGAGTTGAGCAAGCGGGGGAGAGAGGGGGGATAGGCCTGTATAAAGACCGTTGGACGCGCTACTAACGCGCAGTAGACAGACTCAAAGGCAGGATACACTGGTGGACAGGACCGGTGACGTAGAATGGCTCAGAACGGAACAACAGAGAACGGAGTGACAGGGGTGAATAGTCAGGGGAGTCCTCCCATGCCTTTTCCTCAGCCGGTCAAAGTGCAGGAGATACGCTACACCAAGGTGAGTCCTGATAAAGTATAACTGAATAGTGAACATTTAATGTGACAGAAAAAGTATTTAGTAGATATATGGTCTAATGTTACGGACCGGTTTTAAACTATGGATTAATATTTACATTCTTTTTCAGAATATGACAATATAATAGCATTTCAAAGTAGCCAATATGTTTGATATCATAAACCAGGACAGTTTAATATCTCAATTATTATTATGCATGTTATAGGCTAGCCAATCCCATGCGTAAACGATTGTGGTTTGCTAATTGGTTTGCTTTTAACGTATTTATAATTATAATATATTTGGAAACTAAAAACACACACACAATGCACGTTTGTTGTTTAGCTTACTAACTGCAGCCTATATGTGTTTTTTTTTTACACAAAATAAATAAATCAAAGACGAAGACGAGGAACAAGAAACGTGTCTCATGTGTCTCGTGTGTCCAACAGATTTTTATCAATAACGAGTGGCACGCCTCTGTAAAAGGAAAGACGTTTCAGACGTTCAATCCAGCAACTGGTGTCAAAATCTGTGACGTGGAGGAAGCGGACAAAGTATGTATTTAAAATATGAATTAATTTTTAAATTAGGCATTAATCTTAATAAATTATGTGGCTTGACGACATAGGTAGCCTACCTTTTTCGAAATGTAATTATCTTGATTTCTTTAAATATATGACCCTGTTTTTTTAATATCCCTTACGCGCTTATTGTCTAGACCTATATATCATTACCATTTCCATAATTAAAAATAACGACTGTTATTCACTCAATACAAATGACTTTTTAAATCCATACAAACATCCACATAATCCTGTCAATTAGTTTACAATTAGCCTGCAGTATTGCAACCGATATAAAACAGATTTAAAAAAATGTATACCCGTAGAAGTTATTTAGGTGTACCGACTATCTTCAGTCTTCAGTGTACAAGCTGTTGATGTGCACCTGCAGGCAGATGTGGACAAGGCTGTGAAGGCCGCTAGAGCAGCTGGCCAAAAGGGCTCCCCGTGGCGTAGGATGGACGTGTCTAGTCGAGGACGACTCCTGCACAAGCTTGCCGACCTGATCGAGAGGGACAGGACACTGCTAGCGGTAGGCTGTCCATACAGGCTAACAGTCTATTTTTCTGCTATATATGCTAAGCTGTTTCTAGACAGTAAAAAGCTGCGACCTGTGGCGTCGTTAGGCCTGGGATTCCGGGGCTTCAGGCCAGGTGTTTTTGGAGTAGCCCAAGTCTTTTGATCCAATTCCAAAAAGTTTTCTAATTGTAATTAGTCTGCTGAGTTGGCATAACGTCGTGCATAACTGCGCGAAAAAATCAGCTTCTTTTGCGATGTGACATAAACATAATTGAGATTGCGTTAAGAAACACGCGCAACGAGAGCCAACGATTTGTTCTTTTTTACAGCCCGCTCTTTGTATCTCTGGCGCGGGGTTGTATGTTGCATTTCTGTTGCATCTTGCAAGTCAGGTTACGTCCCTGGCTACAAGTAGCAGCATATTGGTAATCTCGACACCTGTCGCTCTGAGAGTAAACTATCAACTCTTTTTGAGGTTCTGAGAGAATGGAAAGCCGCAATGCCCCAGAATGTGAAAACAGTGCATGACTGAAATATACCCTAGTAAATTCCAAAGTCAATAAATTGCAATCTCGTTTACAATTACACACTAGATGAAATGTAATCATCGGAAAACCTTGGCATACTTTATTCTATTACCTGCTTGCTTTCTGAAATATGACATTTTTAGGTTTTCACTTGAATGACATCATAAAATCACTATCAATCTAAATTTTTCGCTTCCTCTCTCCCTGTTCTTCACTCCCTGCGACGGCCCCTCTCTTTACCTGTTTTCTTAAACAGAATTGTAAATGCTATTGTCAGTAAAAAAAAAAAAGTACTATATATACAAACATTTATCCACAACACAGGCAAATTTGATTTAACTTCAGCCCACCTTGTTGAATTTGAACAACATTTTGGCCAACTCTCAGTTGGGCCACCTTGATGTAATTTACACTGTAAGTCAGCTGTTATAGTGGAAGGTATGCCTGCCGTGTTCCAATGGCTTCTCACTCCATTGAGCTGCCAGACTGCATTAGGAGTCAGATTTGTAAATGAAACGTTACAGATGAAGTCATTATGGGATTGCATGTGACTGTTAATTGCAAACATACTCTGGGAGAGCTGCTTGTGCAGCGGTATCGCTAATTACAATAACTTGTAGCTCCGTGGGACAAATAAATGCCAGATTTTTGCATTTAGCCCAATGTAAAGGTACTGTAAAGATCTGTGTTCTAGCTCTGTGGAGGTACCATGTCTCTCATTATTTGTCCATTTGCAGTGGTTCTCTTGAACCTTAAAGGTAATCATGAACACCTCAAATACTTTGTAAACACTTGACTCAAGTGTCATATAGTTTGAGCATCATAGGACAATTTAAGTGGTTAAATCGTGTTTGACGAATTGTAATAAATGGTAGAATATTGTTCTGTTCCCTAATATATTCATCTGCACACACTGTTATTCAAAGACTTTAGTGACATACAGAAATTGTCAAATGCATTAAGTCATAGACTTCTGCTGTCATGGTTTCTGTCAATCCATCTACTCCACATATGTGACTGAAATAATACAATAAGATAGGACATTCAGTTAATGTTACAATGCATCTGAATTATTTCATGGTTTTTTTGTATTCCAGCTCACACCACCCTAGAGAGGCTACCCAGCCAGCTATGGCAACCATGCCATGCCCTCTGTCTCTACTCAGCCTCGTATTAATTTATCATTATTATTACAATCATTATTATTTTTTATTTCTGGACCCAAGAATTCCCACAGCATATTAAATTACTGGCTCACATTGAGGGCATTAAACATTGTTTTGTAGCAACCAAGGAATTCATTTAGCTTGAGTGAGATATTTTTTAGGACATACCATGGTTTACTTCCAGTCTCTTGTCCGTCCTGTTCAGCCCAGTCAAAGCTCTTCTCTGTCCCCAATGCTGCAATCAACTGCCCCTGAACATCTTCCAAAAAAAGTATTTGTTAAGGAAAAATAACACTTTTGTGATGTGTGGTTGCCTCAGCTATAGCTATCTTAATTAAGATGTATAAACTCAATTCTTAAAAGTCCTTTGTAACTCCAACACTATTGGCAACAGAGCTGTCGCCAATTTATCGGAGATGAAACCCAAACTTTGCTGCAGTACTGGAGCAGGGCCTGTCGTGTTAATGCATAATATTTTAATGGAATGCATTTTCTTGACAACATTAATGGTGACTCCAAAACCACATGCCCATGGAAGGGCACATCTTTCCCCTGACCCTTTTAAATGTCGCAAACAACATACTTTGTGCTTTATGCACTCTGTCTCTCTCGGCAGCTGCAGTAGCACTGCCTGTCTCTGTTGTGGTGCTTAAATGTCTGCAGCGCAGCTCTCAACAGCAATTTAGAAGGAAAATGTACTGAAAGTTCCACCATAAACACATTCACTAAAAATTAATTTTGTAACCTCCATAACTAGATAGTTATGCTAATGAACTGATAAAAAATATGTATGAATATGTTTTTAAAGAAAATCTAGGCCTATTCCTTTTTGTTAGTTTTTGTTGTTCTAGTAACTCAGGTATTTTTTAAAGAAAATTATCTAAATACACCATGTGACTACTTCTTGTTTATGTTGAAGAACATATATAAAGACCCTCTTCTGTGTTATTCATAACATTGTTTTTATTTCATGTAGTTTTTACTTTTACTGCAGATCTCGCTCCCAAATGTTGTGACACACAATACGTAACCAAGGCTTTGCTTCATCACAGCGACTCCCAGCAGATTTGGAACAGTCAGTGTTGAGATGTGTCTCCCGAAGCAAATTTGATGCCATTCTGGTTGTTATCACGCTGCTTGCTTAACCAGGAAGTCCATATTGGAACATTTACACACTGAAAGAAGCGCATTCTTTGGCCTTCTACCTCGTATGAGCTCACAGGTGCCCAAGCCGCCACAAGGAGTCGCTAAAGCATAACGAGGCAATCAGACAAATTTGATTAATAGCTCCTCGTGTCTGGATGGTGTTCTGCGGTGGCCCTGGGTTAATCCACAAGCAGAATTTGACCGCTTGTCACACAATGACACGGCTAACAGGGAGGCAATGACTTTACCTCCCCACATTGTTGGACAGGTTAAAATGCTTTTTGTTCTTTGTATTCGTAGAGGCTGTCCTTTTATCTATAGTCACATTCATTCATTTAGAGAATGTGGACACCTTTTAGAATGTTTAATAATGTTCTAATTATAGACATTGACTCATAGATATAGAAGCCTGCTTTATGTGTACTGTATGCATTCAGTTACATAACATTGTTTAAATTTTCCAGGGGATAGGGAGACAACTTGGCTGCCACAGAATGTTCTACTGTCATGTGAATGCATTATAATGCTCATTCTACAAACTTAGTTTTATCTGCTTTTTTTACATTCGACCAGTTAATGTTAATGTGGATTTAACATGGCTGCCATAGAATGTTCTACTGTCGTGTAAATGCATTATAATGCTCATTCTACACATTTCGTTTTATCTACTTTTTTAACACACAACCAGTTAATGTTAAAGTTGATATAACATGCCTGCCATAGAATGCTAGGCAATGCCATATATGTGCATCATTACGCATTACAGTTTCTGCATTGGCTCATTACTTTGTATCCATGGGCCAAGAGGTTGAAAACACTATTTTGGTGTTTCCAGTTCTGTTTAGTGTAGAATTACATAGTTCTCTTTTGGATTATTTTCCCTCTAAACATTGTAATGTTGTTCCATATCCTGACTAGAGCAGGTCACTTTGACAAGTTATACTGGAGTTTTTTCCTAATGTTAACAGTGATTTATTCATTAGCAGGTATTTTGACCGCTGTATTTGCCTATAAAGGGTTAAATAGAGTTAAATAATAAAGGTCAGATGGACATCCAGAGTATGAGTTGGTTTATTAACAAAGACAAGAGTAGAAATGACATATGCCAAAGCAAGCAGACAAGCAGACGTCTGGGAGTCATTCCATAATTTCTCAAAATAAACTTCCCAGTGAATCTCTGTTCAGACCAATGGCGTAGGTTTGCATTGTATATTGGGGGTGTCAGGGCCAATGGATCCCAGGATTTTCACTCTTTTCCAGGGAGGTCACATTGACCTGTCTGTAATATTGGGGGGTAATGACCCCCCCCCCCACCTAGTTTTGCATCATAATGTTCCTTGCAATAACTGATTACAGAAATCAAATTTAAAACATTACAAAAATGTATTCCTGTAGCCTCTAGTTCTGGACTAAAAAAAGTCAAAAAGTCAACCTTTGTTAAGTCCAGGACTGGGCTTATTCTGTGTCCACAAAACCAGCCTGTAGATTTTCAATAGGTCAACACACCAAATATGGGTAAACTCAGTCAGGTTCAGGATGACCCCTTGCATTCCGTGATAACAGTCAGAGATACTCACTGTCCTTATATTCCTGAGAAAAACAAAGCAGGTTAAATTATTATGTAATAGGATCATAATGTATTATTTAGGAATAATTATATATGTGCATGATAAGTCATGATGGTCTAATGCTATGTGAACTGATACTGCCATTCACCATGACCCGTCTCTATGGACACAGTAACATTTTAGTCATGTAGCATTTTCTTATCCCCAGCAACATTATTGGATGCAAACATTACCTGTAACACCTTACACTATTTATTAGTGCTTGCAAACATTACCTGTAACACCTTACACTATTTATAAGTGCTTGCAAACATTACCTGTAACACCTTACACTATTTATAAGTGCTTGCAAACATTACCTGTAACACCTTACAAAACTTTATTTTGTTCCGGGGGGGGGGGTGATTGAGCTTGTTGGGAGCTTGGAGCTTGGGGTGATTGGCTGGCCATGATGATATGACGGCCTGATCTGATATTTTGCCGGTTTTGTCACCCCTACTCTTACGAAAAGACTATGGCACTGAATAAGATTTGATGATTGGAAAGTAATTCACGAAATGCAGGTTTACAAAAAAGTAGGTATGTGTGAAGTGATTTTTTTTTGTTCCACAACGGCTCCACTGTGTTTGTTAATTTCTTCTGAGGGGATTCTGCCATAGATGTTTCATTTGAATTTAGGCTAGTCTTACTTTGGACTGCCGCGTTAATGTAGCCTATGTAGCCCAATAATTCGCTATGTTCAAGGTTTCTGATAATGACTCACCCATTTCTACAGACCATGGAGACTATGGACACTGGGAAACCGTTCTTACATTCTTTCTTCATAGACCTGGATGGCAGCATCAAAACCCTTAGATACTATGCTGGTTGGGCTGACAAGATACATGGCAAAACCATGCCAGTAGGTAAGTTTCTCTTTGCTGATTTGAATTTTTGTGATTCTGTGATACATAATGTATTGTAGTATTTCTTGAGAACACGTAGGATTACGACCAATTAAAACTGAGTTAGTATGATTTTAGACGGATCCAGATTTAATTAGCATCTATCAGTTATTTGTAAAATTACTACAATGGAAGACATACCACTGCAAATATTTATAATACCACAACATTTCCAGATTGTGTCATTATTTATTACTTAGGCATAAGGGTGGTAACATGTTATAACTGTCAGCATTTAGTAAAAATAAAAACCTGCCAATCTGATCAAGCTGCTTCGCAACAATCTCTTTTCTCTCTCTTTTGTGGTGTGTAATGGCTCACATAGACTCTCCGTTCACTATATGATTAGCCCACTCCATTCTGCAGAGTCGTCAAGAAACAAGTTAATTAGTGGCAGAGTCACTCAGCCGGTCCGCCGTTTGTCCACAGCCCTGGGTGGCATCTCTGCCGATCTCTTAATACTTCCCCGTCAGGAACTATCCTCGGCCACCACGGCAGGACGTCAGATAGACAAAACAGGCTTCCCTCTTTCCTCCCGATTAGATTCCAGTGGAGCGGTTGAGAGACGAAAGGCCGCCCAGGACAAAGGAAGAGGAAGAGGGGGCTGATGGTAATCAGTGAGGTGCAACAGTCTGTGTCGGGATTAGCCAAGAAACAGACACTCCAGATCAGT
This sequence comes from Esox masquinongy, assembly GCA_016801175.1. NCBI lineage: Eukaryota > Metazoa > Chordata > Actinopteri > Esociformes > Esocidae > Esox > Esox masquinongy. Next base: position 29,053 of record JACXGI010001432.1, on the reverse strand, counting down.
GCCTCCTCAACACCTCCGAGCTACCCCCCCAACACACTCTCCCTTCTGCCCGCTCTTGTCTCTTATTTGTCTCTGAACTGTCCCCTTTCTCACTTTGGCCTCTCACGCTTCTCTCTTGTTTGTCCTCTCTCTATTCTCCGTTTTTTTGTTCATCTCTGTTATCATCTCTTCTTCATCCTCTCTCCGCTGTCCTTCATCTTCCGACCTTTCTCCTCTTACCTCTCACGTCCCCTTCACCCTCTCTCATTTCTCCTCTCTCTTTCATGCTATTAACTCTTTTCTCTATGGGACTCACCCGCAAGCCACTGACTTAGACAGCAGTTCTCATCTGGTGGATTTCTGCAGGGCCCTTACTTCTCTTAAGTGCCCCAGTCCGGATGGACCCACAAATTAAGATCACTATCGCCCGGTACGAGAGACTTTATGTAGTCCCTCCTCTATCTGTCACTAGCAACTCAGTGTCTTATAAAGGTCTCCGGGCAAGGACCTGGAGTCTGCTTAACCAGGTGGCACGCTCGCCTTCAGGACCATTTACTTGTTGCTTGACAACTCAAGGGCTTTCAGGTTCCCGTTCTCACATGAACAGCATGAACACCACCTTGCAGTGGCGTCTCGCTATTACTCCTCTTATACCCCAGTGACTTGATCCAACCCTGGAGCCTTTGCCAGTCTGTATGTAGCTGCCATACCGTGACTCTACGGCTGCTAGCCAAAACGGCGCCCTATTGCAGTATGTAATGGTCATAAGTCGTCCACTAGGTAAGGTGTAGTTTGCCATTTGGGAAATGCCCGAATTCCCGCCACTCTACTGTACACCCATATGTCCAGTCCCCAGGCTGTGGGAAACGTAACCTTTGACGAGCTGGAGAACGTGGGATGTGTCGGCTCACCCTGTCTGAGGAGACGTGATAGGTTCTGGGAAATGAGCATTGTGTGTGTGGGAGTCTGACTGTCTGTGATCACCGAATACATAAAACGGAGAAACAAGAGAAGGTCAGAGACACGGACGGAGGGGATCGAATTGAACCGATTATCCGGGCTTTTAGCCTGGCTTTTGACAGGTCTGTGTGAAGGTGAAGGGGGATCGTGCAGAATGTCCACAGGAAAGGTTGAAGAAAGGTCCCAGAGGGCTTGGTCAAAACATACTTATTTTTTCTGAATTAGAGTGTCATTCAGGTTAGGCGCACTAATGTCTTGTAGTTGTCCCCAACATGGGTACCGTAGTTGGTACAGGGATTCACAGCGTTTTACATTTAACTAACATTTCATCATTTACAACACTAAAGTAATGACTGCCTAGCAAAGTAGTTACACTGTATTGAGTTCAGCTATACCATATGAAGACAATTTGAACCTGTTGCCTGTTTACTGTTCCAGGGGGAGTGGAGGGTGGGACATTGCAGCAATTAAATAGAGGTTGGGGGGGTGGCGTGGGGGGATTGAAATGGGGCAGGATAGAGGCTTTTAATTGCACTTTTAATTGCCCCTCCATTCCAACAAGGTCAAGGGTGACTTTTCACCATAAACAGTGGGCCTAACAGTCTGGTTCTTGGGTTGTCCTTAGATCTGACAGCGTTATTTTATTAAACAGGAATTTTGGCAATGTATGTAGCATAGTGCTGGTAGCTTTAGAACAGGCACAGTATGAGCATCAAAATGACTGTGTGGGACCTTGTATAAGGAGAACTTGAGGATATGTTTGTCCATCTTCACAAAATGTTGATGGTTACTGAAGAAAAATAAATGAATGCCACATCTAAACAGAGCAGACATTTTAGGCTGTGGATGCAGTGGCTACCACTTTCTTGTCCCTTTCAAGTATCCCTGGCACTATGGACCTGAAGGTTTCTGCCCACGTGAGGATCACGCCTGCTGTAGCCTATAACATGTCCAAGTGTCTAGAGTCCCGAGAGGCAGGAGCCTTAAAGTTTCTTTTAATATTGTTTGTTCAAATAGCTGCCGGGTTTTAAATTTCAGTTGGTCGGATATACAATATGAGGCAGAGACAGCAGATATTTAAGAAAACTGAAGGAGAGAGAATAAGCGCAAAATGTGACCCGCACAGGAGCTTCAGGATTGATAACATCAGAGAGTAAAACCCAGATCTACTGCCACATTGTAAAATGCCTGTGATGTAATTTTACATGTTTTTTTTTTTTTCAGATAACACTTTTATGTGTTTCACTAAACACGAGCCCATAGGTGTGTGTGGAGCCATCATTCCAGTAAGTAAGAACACCGTCTGTTTTGTATTTGTAATAATAATAATTTATATTCTACTGGCAGGATTTAAAAATGATTAAACACTAGCCAGTTGAACTTTGATGCTATTCCCTATGTAAAATGATTTAAAAACTCATCTGTACATGAAAGAAATGATATTCAAAACATTTAAACTTTGTGTTTCCTTCATCTTAGAGAAATATTAAAACATATTTTTGTCTTTACTTAAAAAGTATCCCAATTTTTGACCGTTTAAATAGAACCAAATAGTAAGTTGTTTGATGCTTAATGTGTAAAAATAAAGTTTATTAGTATATGATATTCCCTGATGTAATTCTCATTGAGCTTTTTAGTTGAATTCACTGAACACTACTGAGGAAAAACATTTTCTTTGCACATCCACATGTTCGACAACAATGTTTGACACCAAACGTGTGTCCACATGTGTGTGTGTGTGGCAGCACTGTGTAGGGGCGGACGTTTTGTCGGTTCCCACTCAGCTTTGCTTTTGTTGAGCTTTTTCACATACGTTTTTACTTCATAATTTCTTACGATCAATCAACACTGGAATCTACACGTTTATCACTCAGCCTACCTGAACTAGATCAATACAGTAGGTACCTCAACCTCTATTTGGCAAGATTAAACGCAAGCTTAACTGTTACTGGAGACCGTACCTAACAAAGACATTGACATTGCCAGAGGAGAAGCAGGAAAGAGGACTCCAAGGAAGGCTGAAAAGACTAGCTATGCGGCTTTGTCTTCCAAGTTTCTTGTTGGCAAATGTGCAATTTACTGGAGAACAAGCTTTGTAAACTCAGAGTGAGCCTCCAATCACTGGAGTACAAGCTTTGTAAACTCAGAGTGAGCCTCCAATCACTGGAGAACAAGCTTTGTAAACTCAGAGTGAGCCTCCAATCACTGGAGAACAAGCTTTGTAAACTCAGAGTGAGCCTCCAATCACTGGAGAACAAGCTTTGTAAACTCAGAGTGAGCCTCAAATCACTGGAGAACAAGCTTTGTAAACTCAGAGTGAGCCTCCAATCACTGGAGAACAAGCTTTGTAAACTCAGAGTGAGCCTCAAATCACTGAGTGAAACCAGGAATTTTTTTGTGTTTAGTTTTACTCTAAAACATGGTTGGAGGAAAGCAAGCCCGACTTCACCATACAAGCTAACGGCTACCCTATCTTCTGTATAGATTGCTTGACTGCTTCGGTTGATGGCTCTGGATGCAGGTTTACCAAAGTGAAAAACGTATTGAATTCCTGAGCAAATAGGCAGTACCATGGCAATACTAGCTCAAACTAAAATACAATTCAGTTAACTCAGACTCACATTGCATGTGGCAAAGACTACACTCTATCACAATCAAGAAATGCCTCCCTCCCAGATGAGTTAGACACATTCTAGATGAGTTAGACACATGCTAGATGAGATGGACATATTCTAGATGATTTGGACACATTCCAGGTGAGTTGGACACATTCTAGACAAGTTGGACACATTTTAGATGACTTAGACACATTCTAGATGAGTTAGACATATTCCAGACGAGTTACAGACATTCTAGATGAGTTAGACACATTCTAGATGAGTTAGACACATGCTAGATGAGTTAGCCACACGCTAGATGAGTTAGACACATTCTAGATGAGTTAGCCACATGGTAGATGAGTTAGCCACATGCTAGATGAGTTAGCCGGTGCTCTCGATCTCAGGGGTGGATGTGAGGTACACTGTCAATGGAGTGAAGACTCACCATGTCGCTGGCCAAGATCATCACTGGTGTTGTCCTCAGTGTCCCAACCAGTGGCACATGTCTCCATGGATTTGTTCAACCTGTCCCCGGCCTGAGAACCCAGGTAACATGGCTCAGTGGCCCTCTCCCCATCACACTCACCCCAGTCATCACCATGTGCTTTGAGAGACTTTTCATGGCCCACATTAACGGTAGATTGTTAGTATCACCGAACCCTCTCCCATTTCCCCACCGCCGCAACAGATCAATGGATGAAGCCATTTCCATGGCTATTCACACAGCCGCAACACATCTAGAGAAGAGGAACACTGTTCCTTGGCTATAGTTCAGGAGTCAACACTGTTGTTCCCTCCACACTCGTCAACAAGTTCAGAGCAACAGGTCCGGACCGCACGCTGTGCAGTGGATATTGGACTCCGTGGCTGGAGACGACTGGAGACGCCGGGAGCCAGTCCAGACGGCTGTGAGGACTGGTTCCCGGCGGTGTGTTTTTACCCATGCTTCATCCACAGCCCCACGGTAGAAGGCCTGATAGCAAACGACGATGAGTCAGCCATAGGGAGGCGGTAAGGATACTGGTATTGTCAGCAAAACAAAGGAGGCGACTGTTGTCTTTAGAAAGCAGCGAAGGGCAGGCGACCTGATCCACATCAACTTAGCATCAGCAGAGAGAGTCAGCAGTTCTAGGCTTTCTCTGCGTTCACATTGCCGACGCCTCTCAGCACCACCACTGTTGTCAAGAGAGCGCAACGGCAGCTCAGCTCCCTGTGGTGATTAAAGCCATGCGCTGTTCATCTTTTTACATGGCCTGTATCAGATAATGAGATCCCATATCAACAGGCAGATAGACAGATTTTATTGCAAGCCATTAGACTTCTCAACAAATACCACACATATGCACTTATAAACACATACAATACATTCTCGCCACGCACAAGCTTCACAACTGCTGCAGCCAGACTCCTACTCATAAACAGTGAGATTCTGTCACTACTACTAGTGATAAATGTGAACATCTCCACATACCCACCTGATACACTGAAAACTGCACATTCTGTACTTTGCTCAGTTTGGACAAAATGTTACTTTATTCACAGTTTTTATTTTGTTGTTGCATTGTCGTGATGGAACGGACAAGTAAGTTATTCATAACTTGTATATTCTGTCCATCTAACAGATACAACCTGAGACTACAACCTGAAATTTGATCGCCACGGGACATAGTTGCAGACACAGCCCTACAGTTTAGCAAACTGTTGGAGATTTAGAGTAGTGATTCATAAATGCTATGTTAGCACCAAAACTCTCACTTATTCTTTTAACAAGGGAGAATGGTACACTATCTTCAGTTATGGCACAATGGCACACACATCAGTTTTATGTGTGCGTGCATGTGTGTGTGTGTGTGTGTGTGTGTGTGTGTCTGTGAGTTTGTATGTATTAGTGCTATCACCCCAACATGATATAGTTTCAAGCCACATATAGGTATAACACTCTTAGCTTGGGTGTTGATCAGCAGAGCTTCAGCAATAGCAACATGGTTAAATCATTGTCTGTGTGCTAAATGTCGCCGTATTATCTATATAGTATATTTCTGACCAGCCCTTTAGGTCAGATTGCACTGTACAGGATATAGGATGCCATTTGGGGTGCACTTTGAGTAAACAGTACCATAATTGTCTCCTTTAACATTTCTTGGAAATGTATTAGAGTTAAATACAACTTTGTTTAGAACCATTTGCAAAAAAACTAATGATTTTAGCATGGATTGGATATATAAAAAAAAGAATTTTGGCCACAGTAAACTGAATCGAATGCTCTGAGGGTGAAGTAGAAACTTGGAAATCTAATCCTAATCTCTTCACAAAGCATTCTTGCACTTAATCCCACTGACGTGTATCGTTACAGGAACATGATTGCTTACAACTACACAATTATGTTCCAAATAACAGCCAGGTCCCAAATCGTGGGTTTCACTTTCCATCATAATATTGTTTGGAACATTCATTTTAGGACTTCTTGACTGAACGTTCTGCTCAATTCATTGTCAATTGGCATTGAAGAAGATTTGATCAAGAGGGATTTGATCAAGAGGCATAAAATTATTTAAACTATTTTACAGAAAAGCTTTTTCCATGACATTTCATCTATTCTCCTAGTTAGTGTAGGTCTCTAATCAAGTTTAGACCCAAATAGGCGCATTGTTTCGAGTCACTGCCTGGCAGTATATCCTTGCAGCCAGGAGTTCGAATCCTGGTTGCGGCATACCATCGATGTCCGGCAGACGGTGGTTGCAAATTGGCCCATGCCACCCTGGGTGGATGCGGGACAGGGTTGCATTGTTGCTCTAGTGACTTAGTAAATTGGGTATCAGCAAGCTCATCGTGGTTCTTTGCTTTGGAATGCGTTCTTTTCCAGTGCGTATGTCCTAGAGAATTGTCCCTGCTTGAGCGATCAGTGTGGTGATAAGTTGAACGGCTTGGCGAGATGTGCAACGGAGTACACATGTCTCAATCTTCAATTCTCCCAAACCTGCTGCGGAGTTGTTGCAATGAAGCAAGGCCATAATTGTAAATTGGACATCACAGAGTTGGGTGTGGAAAAAAATCCTGCAAAACAATTTAAAGTAGTTAAACTCTATTTAGAGTTTTGACCAGTTTTTGGCGTCATTTTGATGTCACCAGATTAACTTATACATAGTTTAACGTTATCTTCCTAGCTAAGATTTAGAGGAGGCCTTGGATTTTAGGTTGGTAATTTTAGCATTGCTAGCTATTTTTGACAGTTTTTGCTAGCTAATAACAACATTGCCATCTGTCTAAAGTAAATTGACAAGATTTTCATTTTGTTTTTGTTTCCTACCAAATATATTTTCATACTTTTGCAATGCAATCTTATTTCCAGCCTATTATAGTAAAATGTAAACAGAACAGTCATCAGCCCCTGTTCAGAATGACTGGGCTTAACTGGACTTTCGGGAACCACTGAGATGGAGGGAAGCTTTAAGTACATTCATATCATTGGCATGACTCAGTGAAGGGATAGAGGTGCAACCCATGAATATCGTGTACAGCTTTTGACCAGGTTCCAATGCATAGAGGATAAGAGGCCATTTGGGATTTAGTGTTGCAGATTCAAAACAAATGTCCTATTTCCTTTTGATTGACACATAATTTGGGGAAGGGTAGAGTTGCATGTAGGATAGAATATAGCCTATCACATTCCACCGTTTTCACTACAGTCTAGACCAAATGGAGTATAATTTCTATTTCTACATTTTGACTGACTGAATGCGGCCAATGGGCTTTATCTGTGAGCATGAGCCTATATCTTCTTATGTTGCTCTGGCAACAAAGGAACAAGAAAGCTGTTGTTCGACATGGGAGATTATATCATAAAAATGAAATTCATACTGAAGGACGTTGTGTAATTACTAAAAGCACCACTGGCACTCATGAAGACCATGAGTCATCGCTTAGGAAAAACAGGAAGCCTATGTTTTTTCTTTTCTTTGGGGAGAAATGGAGGGGGGTACGCCTCCGAAACAAAAAATCCCTAATTCCGGCAACTGTATCTACAGCATTGTGAAACTTATTTTAATGCTTAAACAGTCAACATTTTAATTCTTGCATACATTTGTTATTTAATTTCAGTTTGAGTTGTTTTTTCATGTCTTTGGTTAAGTTCTCCTCAGGGAGAAGTACAGGGTGGATGGAAAGTGTTTTTTAATCTGGTTGTTTGAATCATGTCTTTTCAGGATTACAGAAACCCACACTACAAAATACATCACTATTACAATTGTTGGTTTGTAGCCCGAAAGTGCTGCTGACATAATAAAGGGGACCATACTAACGGTGGAATAATGAACTAAACACTGACATGTTGTTTTTTAGTGGAACTACAAGTCTGCATCTGCCTGGTCTAATATAATACATTAACAAACACTGTGTTGTTCTGTGTCTCCCAGTGGAACTTCCCCCTGTTGATGTTCATGTGGAAGGTGGCCCCGGCGTTGTGCTGCGGTAACACTGTGGTCATCAAGCCAGCCGAGCAGACCCCGCTCACTGCCCTGCATGTAGGGGCCCTCATCAAAGAGGTGAGAGGGCTGCACTACATCACCAGCCTCGAGTTTCGCTACTGAAGAGCTGTGCGCTGACGCATCCGAATCCACTGGGTCATTATCAAAACTAGCTTGCAATTCTTTATTGATTATTGGGATCAGCCAGGTGTGTCGGTGTTGGACTGGGACAAAAACCTGCACTTCCTGTAGATGGAGAATCCTGATTTGCAGTGAGAAGAAACAAATAGTCAACTGATTTTAATCAGTGACCTGATTACATTGTAAGCAAATAATCTTTCACCCGGTTCCTCTCCTCTATCACAGACATCATGATCATTCTCTCTCTTCCTCTCCTCTATCACAGACATCATGATCCCTCTCTCTCTTCCTCACCTCTATCACAGACATAATGATCCTTCTCTCTCTTCCTCACCTCTATCACAGACATAATGATCCTTCTCTCTCTTCCTCACCTCTATCACAGACATAATGATCCGTCTCTCTCTTCCTCTCCTCTATCACAGACATAATAATCCTTCTCTCTCTTCCTCTCCTCTATCACAGACATCATGAATTTTCTCTTGACTCTGCTGCTCATTGTCAAGGCTCAGGAGATCAAATGTGAAGGGCTTCAGCATAAAACCCAAATCAAAGGCAGGGGATTATACCGCCTGTGTGTGTGTGTGTGTGTGTGTGTGTGTGTGTGTGTGTGTGTGTGTGCGTGCGTGTATGTGTGTTTGTGTGTGTGTGTGTGTGTGTGTTGTGTGTACAGTATGAATGAAACTAGACTGTAGTACTGCCTTCCAGCCTGATAGATATTTGTTTTGTAACCTGGTTGGCTTCCCTTACCGGCCATTAGTCCAAATTATCCCAGGCTGTTTCATACCAAGAGAAAATCCTGGTCTTAAGTGATTAGAGCAGTTCACTTTTATCATGTCTGTCGCTAATGTTTGTTTAAAGGGATCGACCAGAGTTCTGCTTCCAATCAGTGGCTATAGAATACTTCTTCAGCAACCCAAAGACAACAGTGAAAATATTATAGTACAAATATTTTTTTTATTATGAAAAATTGAAAATAGTTTTAAAAAATTGTATGTGTCTGGTAAAATTCACTTTGTAACTCTCAGATAGTTAATGGGCAATTTCACTCATGAATAATAGTGTCAGATGTCTGTAGACCGTGAAAGGAGTCAGACGTCAAGATGTTACTGTGACATCAGTTTTTGTGTAAATCCGGCTGAATCCGGTGTTGCCTTTTTAAATGCTGATCACTAACAGTGTTTTTTTGGGGCTGCCGTGCCAGGCCGGTTTTCCCCCTGGTGTGGTGAACATCGTGCCGGGGTTTGGTCCCACAGCAGGGGGGGCTATTGCCAGCCACATGGGCATCGACAAAGTGGCATTCACAGGCTCTACGAAGGTACGTGGGTTTTGGAAGAACTGGATGTAAAATGCTGGAAATGACTGGGAAGCTTGTTTTTGCATGGATGTTTTATTTCCACTTTGGATGTGTTTTTATTTATACTTAAGGGGTCAGCTTTTAAAAAATACCTTGGCCTCAGTTGATTTTTCTCAGTGAAAATAAAGGTGAATTGTCCCCATTGACTGCCTGTTGCAAACCAGAATTCTGGCAGTGTGGACAATACTGATTAATAAGCTCTCTGGTAGAGATATTGGGTTGAAGGGGTTCAAGTGTACTGTAATGATTCAAATTTCCCACTTTTGTGGTGTTGATAGATGACCAAAAATGAAGACTGTTTCTAATATATTTTACAGTTTATTAAAAATGATTACTGTAACTATGTGGCACAGATGACATCATTTCTAAGTCAAATGATTCTTGTCGAGGTGAAAACATTTTATCCAAGACAAGTGTTTTATGCAGGGTCACCAATTGGCATTTTTATAAGTTATTTAACAAGTCACTTACTTTACTGTGTTAATAGTACACATCAATATGTGCATGTGGTTTTACAAATCAAATATAAAAATGTTATTATGATGTTAGTATGATTACAGACGGTTTATTTTGGTTTGCTTTGTAATTTTGGCTAGAATGTCCTATTTATCTGCTTGTTCATTTCAACCCTTGAACATAGCGTTATATTTCAGAAGATCACATTCTTACAAGGTAAAATTCACCTGGTCCAGAGTAATATTCTGCAATGTTCTGAATGTTCTTATTTTCTGAATATTTGCTTTTCTGAATATCTTAAAGCAAAATAACCTTATGAAAAGCAGCTATTAGTTAATCCATTCCATAGTCTAAGTGTTTATTTTTCATAATCGACTGTGAAATGTACTGTACTCTGAATCTATAAAGACTTCCTTGAAATTTCCCCTGAATCTATGACTATAGTCATTATGCCAAATTTCTCCAGATTTGACTTTCAACCTCTAGTAAAAACTATGTTTTATGTGACATCTGGTCTGACTTAGTGTATCACCCCATCATTATTTGATCTAACATGGTCAACAGCCTTTAACAAGCAACAAAAAAGCGAGCACTTTTTCCACGTCGTGTACTACTGCAGTTGATATCGTATTTATTTGTGTGCCTTTCCTACAGCTGTTGTTAACTAACCATGCAACAAATACAAGTTATTTGATGTGGCCAGTGCTTTCATTAACAGTCTGTCTCATCAATAGCGGTCCCTTGTGCCCTTTCAAATCCCACTATTAATAATAAAAACTGAATACCCGTTGTAACCCCCGTTCACCCCATTTGTCTCTCTAGGTAGGCCAGTTCATCAAAGAGGCCGCAGCCAAGAGTAATCTGAAAAGGGTGACTCTGGAGCTGGGAGGGAAGAACCCCTGCATTGTCTTTGCTGACTCTAACTGTAAGTGATGTGGTTTCTGTCCCTCTGCTAAACTGACAAAGCAAGAGAGCGAGGCAACAAAGACAGCAGCTTGGCTAGGCACGGTGGTGCTGTGCGCGTGTGTGTGTGTGTGTGTGTGCGTGTGTGTGCGCGTGTGTGTGCGCATGTGTGTGCGTGTGTGTGTCCATGCGTGTGTGCGTGCGTGTGTGTATGTGTGTGTGTGTGCGTGCGTGCGTGCGTGCGCGTGCGTGTGTGTGCGTGCGTGTGCGTGTGTGTGTGTGTGAGCCACAGCGTGCCTGTCAGTGATAGAAACCCAGACTGAGGGTGAACAGTGTGGTAGGTATTGTGATGGACAGTGTGTAATCACAAATCCTTTCTTCTGATTCTCAGAGATAAAATATCAATATAACATGGTAACCCAGCGGGCAAAACAGGTCGCTATGACATGTTTGCAGGTTGCATACGTGCTGTTTTTGGAAAAGTGAGAGGGTTTCTTAAAACAAAACGACCAGAACAAGACCTCTTTAGCTGCTTGTAATATGGCTATCTGACACTTCTACGAACCGAAACTATCATTACGATGCCAAATCCTGCCCTTAGGGAAGACTTTGTCAAATGTTATGTTCATGTTCTGAGGAAAGGACAACCTCATTGTATCAGCCTGTTGACACCCTATTCCCTTCATAGTGCCTATGGGCTCTGGTGGGGGGGAAGTGGTGTTACTTGGTATAAGGTGTCATGTGGGGAGTAACATTAAAAATGATGTCTTAAGAAATAATGCGCCAAAGGTCAAACAAACAGAGGCGTTTTGACAACAGCCTTGGTCACCATTCCTCTTTCCATTCTGTGACAGTGCAGTTGGCGGTGGAGGAGACCCAAAAGGGAGCCTTCTTCAACCAGGGTCAGTGTTGTACAGCCGCGTCGCGTGTCTACGTGGAAGAGGAGATCTACGAAGAGTTTGTGCGTCGTAGCGTTGAGGGTGCTAAGAGTATCGTCATTGGAGACCCCCTGGACCCACGCACCATACATGGACCACAGGTATCGTTCTCTATTCTGCTCTTCTCTCCTTTTTTTCTTCTGTTCTCTTCGCCTCTCACCTCTCCTCTTCCCCTCTCTTCTCTTCTCTTCTCTTCTCTCCTTCTCCTTTCTTTTCCCGTCTTCTCCCCTGATTAGAGTGCACTGCCAGACAGACCCATTAGACAGTGTCCTTCTCTTCTCTCCTCCCCTTCTCCTTTCTGTCCCTGGTCCTTCAGATTGAGCAGAAGCAGTTTGATAAAATACTGGAGTTGATTGACAGCGGGAAGAAGGAGGGAGCCAGACTGGAGTGTGGGGGCGCGGCCATAGAGGACACAGGCCTTTACATCCAGCCCACTGTCTTCTCTGGAGTCAAGGACCATATGCGCATTGCCAAGGAAGAGGTGAGAGATCCTAAAGCTGATCTGAGGTCAGTTTTCTCAGTTTCTTGTAAGAAGGTTTGGATTGGGAAATGGAAAGCTGATCCAATGTCTGTGAGCTGTGTCTATGGGCAAATATTCCCAAGAGCAAGTTTATTTTATTTTTTTACGAAGGTTTTGCAGGGTTTTCATTCATAAAAATAAGAACACTCCATCTATCCGGTTTTGTTGTATACCACTGCCATCCTCTGGTGGTATGGTTGAAGTGCAGGTTCATATATATATTTTCTTCTGTTCTCTTCGCCTCTCACCTCTCCTCTTCCCCTCTCTTCTCTTCTCTCCTTCTCCTTTCTTATATATATATATATATATATATATTCAGGTATCTACAGTACATGCTATGGTTGAAATGAGGTCATGGTCATAGAGATGGGTATAGGGCTTTTTTTTTAAAAGCTGTACCATAATGGTATCTTTGATAGCATGTACTCCACCATTATATTGGCAATGTGGCTATTTGGATTGCAAAGATTAATTTGGATAACACATAAATAATGAAGTCTGAATAATTAAGCCTTTTTTTACTTTTGATCATTTTCTATTTTGAAACCAACAAACATGTCTGTCCTTCCTGTCTTCCTTGAAGTATTCATTTGTTGAACACATATTGATAGGTGTAAGAACTTGTTTTGTCACATTACTTTTGTCAAACTGGCTTGTCACAGAAAGGATTTCCTCAAAAGAAGGACAACTGAATGAAAAATGTAAGCCGGCCATAAAATCTTTTGTATGACCCTGTCCAGATCTTCGGGCCGGTCCAATGTATATTCCGCTTCAAGAGCCAGCAGGAGGCGATAGAGAGAGCCAACAGTACAGAGTATGGCCTGGCTGCTGCCGTTTTCACAAGCAATCTGGACCGGGCTCTCTCTGTGTCTGCAGACCTGGAAACGGGTACCGTCTGGTAGGCTTAACTCCTGAATAATTGTCCCCTTGAGTCCCTTCATCTTACATATTACTACTGCAACAACAAACACAACAGCAATTACTATTCATGCTAATGCTACCACTACTAATACTGCTACAGCTACTACTACCGTAAGTACTATTACTACTGCTACTACTACTACTACTACTACTACTACTGTTACTATTACTACTGTAACTACTACTACTACTGTTGCTACTACTACTACTACTGTTGCTACTACTACTACTACTGTTACTACTACTACCACTACTACTACTACTACTACTACTACTAATACTACTGTAACTACTACTACAACTATTGTAACTACTACTACTACTAATACTACTACTGTAACTACTACTATTACTACTACTATTACTACTACTACTACTGTAACTACTACTACTGTAACTACTACTACTACTATTGTAACTACTACTACTACTACTGCTACTACTACTACTGTAACTACTACTTTTACTACTATTGCTACTACTACTAATACTACTGTAACTACTACTACTACTCCTGTAACTACTACCACTACTGTTACTTCTACTACTACTGCCCAATAGACAACTCACTAGCAATATAACATACTACTTAACTATTTCTTTGTTTCCTATGCTACTGACAGTGACAACTACTGATAGTATTTCTCATTATTATTACTTTTCAACTGCACGTCCTATTAACCATTCCTACATATCGCCCACTTGTCCAAATAAGAGCCAACCAAAATGGCTTTGTGAGCACAGAGCAGTAGCGGTCCAGTGTGGTCGGAAGATGGTGCAGGTTAGGAGGGTTTCCCATGAAAAGCTCCATGCTGGAGTGGAAAGAGAACAAGGAGTTGGAGAGAAGAATGAGATTGGAACTGAGAGAAATTCACTTGACAAGTATTACGCATGTGAAATCATCTGAGCAATCTGTACGGTCCTTTAAACACTAGGGTTTCCATAGTGATCATAAGGCAATGTATGTTGAGGGAGACCATTAGTACACAGGGTTAGGACTGTGTTGGAATCAGGGAACATAAGGTTATGACACTGAATGGGTGCAACACGCTCTCATCACTCTGGGGATTTCTGCAAAGGCACAGAAATACTGAAAACAAAGACATCACTCTGCTTGCCCTTTCTTTGTCTTGATCCGTCTCAGGGTGAACTGCTATAATGCCCTCCACGCCCAGGCACCGTTTGGTGGATACAAAATGTCGGGCAACGGACGAGAGCTGTAAGATTCACTTCTCTTCAGTGCAACGTGTAAAGAAGGGCTCTACTTTTTAGTTTGCCCAAACTTCAAAATTTTCTATTTCTCAATACAACATTAATGATTGAAACTATGTGATTTAATCTGTATTAACATTTCTATTTGGCTTCCTCAGTGGCGAGTATGCGTTGGCAGAATACTCTGAGGTGAAAGCTGTAACCATTAAACTGACTGAGACACAGTGAGGGACACGGGAAAGAGAACACACCATTTCTACAACAACGGCCAGCACTTCCCTGTCAATCAATCTGGGCTGCATCCCAACACTCTGAAGTCACTCACTGTTCTCATCTCCTTGTCTCTGTTTTACTCTCACTGCTCTGAACTCTATTAATGTTCTTTCATTTTAAATGTAGTTGTTTACACTGTACTTGGTTGTTAATGTTTTTTTGTTTTGTGATGTTATGCATTTATGGATCCTAGGATGAACCACTGCTGCTTGCGAAGTAGCTAATGCTAATAAAATCATAATCCTATTCTTCATAACCTTTGGTGATAAAGAGATTAATCGGTGGTGGAAAGCCTGTTGCAAACCTGTTTGAAGTATCACTGAAAATCATGGGGTAAAAAGCCAAGGAAGGAATGCCATGGAAGGGTATCAGGACAACATTAGTTGAGAAGCATTGTTAAGGGTCTTCCTGTCCTTGTTAACTTTGTTTTGTTGTCACATTATGGGAGATGAGGAGAACTGGCTAATCTGGAATTGAATTGGAAGGTAGCCAAACCATGTTTGAGTTTCAGCTCCTCCCTCTGGAAAATTGCCCCTCTGTAACCTAAGAGACTAACAAAAGCAAACGGGATGAAACGTATCTACCTGAATTTGACTAATAGATACACTTTTTGCTGAAAGAAAATTCATTTGGGAAATGTTTTGCTACAGTTTGCACTGAAAAATACTCAATAACCGAATTTCTTTACAAGAACATAGCACTTCACAATTCAAGCTCTCTCCACCACTGCCCTCCAATAGAGGCCCCGTAACATTGTAAGATTTTATCTCATGTCCCATATAGTAGCCCCTGGGCCAGGTTCAGCAAGGCAGAACATTGCGAAGCATTTAGACATAAATGCATTATGTAGAACCAACATGTCTCCCTGCCTATCTTGTTGCTGAATAAGAAATTGTGTCATCATTTCTGTTTGCAATGTTTCACAACACTGGCCCGCAATCAAAGCAGCCCAAGTTATGCTTATGTTACAATCCATGTAGGTCTCATTGTACAGAGATTTTAGTTTTCTTTTTTTTGTTTTGTTTCACAATATGGGTTTTTTCTCTTCTCTCGATATGAGGAGCATTTTTCCCCTTTCAAATGTTGGAAGGAATTTTGATTCCCGTTCCAAACAAGGTAATATTTACCTTTTTTTTTTAAACTTTGACCAGAAGATATTTTTTTTAATACTCTACAATAACAATATATGGACCTACTATTGTATTATTAAATCTTTGAAACTGTCAGTGTAACACTTTTATACACTTTGTATTGATATATTGAATAAGGAGCTGTATAACAGTAAGGTTTTGAATAGGATGGCAACATTTTGGTATATTTCCTAAAACCAGTTGTTTTCCAAGAAATCCTGCTCTGAGGGTTACAGGATCCCTGGAAAAAGTGGGAATTTTTCAAAATTGTACAGCGTTTTGAAACACTTGTCCTGACTGTTAATCCCTAATGTAATAACACGTGCTATTGCAAACACTTTTTATCAATCCGTTTACATTTGCATAAATTCCTAGTTTAGTAAAAGTAATATATGTTTTGTAAAAAAAACACTGTCACTCAATGCCTATACCCATGTTATTTTTTTAAAGATGTTTTGTTTTTACACAATCAAATGTAGGAAGTCTTGTAAATGGCAATGGATTGATGAAATTAATGTTTGCAAATAATATGGGACCTATTTTCTTAGACTGTAAACCTAGTCCTAGACTAGAACACAATTCCAATGGATGTTCCAGGTGGGAAGTTAAAAGTGCACGTCATCTGTCTTGGAATCAGTCAAAAATTTAAATGAAAATAAATATGTTTTGTCTCCTATCGTCATTGCAATAGTAAAACAACGTTAATGAAAAATGCCTTTATGTTGAATCTCGAGCAGTGATGTTATTTTTTTATAATTCAATGGAAGGTAATTCATTAGGCTACTTTGTCACAATGCATTTGTATCTGGGTTTTGCCAAATCACGGAAGCATGCTTTTCTACTCAAGTTTCTTACACAAGTCTTTTTACATGGATATTTAAATAGAAATTCTAAATAAAGAAAATTGAATTTGTTGGCGAGTTTGGGTTTTAATGTCACACTCGTAAGATGTCACTTCATCTCATACATCGCGGTTTCTTTCTGATTTACCAACAACCAATGATCAAAGAGAAGTAGCCTATCTTTAAAAACGGATAAGCATCGGTTCCTGTTTAACGCCATATAACGGTTGCGCGGACCTTCTGCCTTTATTCTTTGCCAATAGGGAGAACTGTCTTGCCCTTTAATCGATTGCCATAGTCCTAATACAGATGAACATGTTCAAGCATAAATAGAGTGACAGTTTGTTCTTAGACAGTATACGTTAGAAAGTAGAAATTGTGTTCAACTGGCATCTACCCTTCTCACAGGCACATGCGTTTTTTAAGACTATATGACTGAGTGAATCTGGAAGTTTCACGTACAATAATGTATTTTTTTGTACAGTAGGCTTTTCCCATATCCGGGTTCAAAACGCGACGCGGTAAGCAGCATCACTGGAAGTGTTTTGGTTGGATGGAATCAGGAAGTTACGCGCCATCTGTGCTTGACAGTACGCTATCCCTTCGACTGTTGTGTAAAACATTTGGTTGTGGATTTACTTATTCAATGCTTTACAATAGACATTATCATTAAAACGTGCATGGCAACTCCGGACAATAATATGCGGTGAGTAAAAATCAACAAGTGCTTGGCCCATTTCGCAGCCAAAACTGTCGAATACCACTTTCTGTTACTAGACAAAAGTTAGTTATTTTACACTGTTCACAAGCCACATAACTAGTTAAGTAACGTCAGTGTATTTATTAGTCAACATGTATTCGTGGTACTCACCATATTATGGCTGTTCATTCTACTTGTGGGCTAACTAGACCTTGTCTTTAAAACCACATGTGGTTTTAAGGATAATGCTTTGGTGTAAACCAAAGCGAATGAACCGAACTGAATGTGCGTGTTTACCCATGTATTTCTGCACTTCTGAGCACCAAAATGTAAGATTTACGCAACTGATGTCAAATCAGGCAAAGGCTTGGAAATAAAGTTAGGGTTATTGAGAGTTGTTAGAACACAGGTTATTTTTAGGATAAGCATTGGGGTGTTAGGGTTAAGCTAAATTTAGGCTTAGAAGTTTTAGGCATAGGTTCAGTGTCAGGGGATGGAGAAAATAGGTTTATTCTATCTGGTCCCCACAATGATAGAAAACCAAACGTGTGTGTTAATGAGGCCACCAGAAATAGTGACTCACAGCAGTCTGTTTTTGCAGTTCTGGCTGTAGTGTTTTACGCAGAGATTGTAAGTAATATACAGCAAAGGTGGCTACTATGTTGTAAGTAATGGTCATGGAATAAATAAAAAAATGAATCAAAACAATTACAAAAGGCATGAAGGTTGCAGTGTACTGCTTCGCATCTGTAACACAACTACGTTATAAGCAAGTGATCCCAACAGCTGTAGTTTTAGATGTTTGGGCTTCACACCTTCATTGCACCACATAGAACACCATGGGTGTTCCACCAGGGTGTTACTCTACTTTCAATTTCTCAAACTCATGTCTGGGTGTCTGTCTGTCTCTGTCAGTGCATTGACTCAGTGGCCTGTATCCTCCATCTTACCACAGCCCATCCCTGACCAGTGCCTTCCAACACAGCAGTGAGTCATACTGGGAGTAGTCTCTGTGCCGCTGGTACTACAATCAGTACCACTACTGGTCCCAGTCAAGTTTCCTTGCTACGGAGGAAGAGGCATGGCCTACTGGTCTGTAGGCCTCTCCATGGCCACTGGAGACACACAGAATAACATGGAAGAACAAAATAATCAAGATGACCAACAAGACGGTGAGAGAACACTGTAATACTTCTCAGTCTTTGTCTTCCTGTTATGCTTTTTTTGTCACCTCACCCTTCTCAACTGTGGAGGAGGGGGCCTATGCCCAGAAAAGATTAACGGAAAACCTCACTGCTACTCTGTTTACCTATAGTTATGTGGGAAAGTTCACCCCCTGGATTTGTTTTTGGACACATTTGGATAAGTGGATATGTAATCTTCACTACAACACTATAGACAAATATAGGGAAAACTATTGATACTGAAACATTATACTTTGCAATCATTTATTAATGAAAAATTTAAAGAAATGTAATCTCATTGTGTGGAAAAGGGTACCACTAGCTTTTATAGCAGCTCTGTGTGGCTGAAAGAACTTTAATATAGCAATTTCTTGTGTCTTTCAATCTCTTACATCAACTGGGAGGACATTCTGCCTACTGTTCCTTACAGTTCTGCTTCAACTATCATGTTAGAAGGCTTTCTCGCATCCACAGCCAGCTTCCAGTCCCGCACAGCATTTCAATAGGATTGAGGTCTGGGCTTTGGCTTGCCCATTTCATAATCCTCCGTTTCTTCTTTTTGAGCCATTCTGTTGTAACTTTGCTTCTTTGATTTGGGTCATTGTCCTGTTGCAAAATCCACCTGTTCTGGAATGTTCTTCATTTGTAGATGATCGGTCAGACAGCGGAATGATGTGCTTTAAATTGCTTAGAAATGGCTTTGTAACCCCTCACAGACTCATGGGCATCAATAATCTTTCTTCTGAGGGCCTCGGATTGGTCTTTGATCTTGGCAATATGTGTGATCACACACCTGTATGGTCGAGACCAACCCAGAGAAGGTTTCTATTCCAAAGTTATTCTCTAATGATTTTTCTAATCATTTGTGCCTGTTTTGTTGTACCTGATTATAATTTCAGCCATTTTTATTTAATGGTAAATATAGGGGTGTACTAACTTTTTCCAAATGGGGACATTGCATTTCTGTTTATTGTAACTGAATAAATAGTTTCAAAGTGTATTTGAAACTATTTTTTGTGTGATTTATTAAATTGAGCTACCTTTATCAATAAATGTGGTTGGCATTTAGCTAAGATTAGCATGTGTACAAATATTTCCAAAGCAAGGAAACTTTCCAGATAGTGTACTTTTCACATAACTTTGTCTGCTCATATGGTATTAACATATAGCCTAATATGTGCCATCAACATTTTTTATTTCCTAATTTTTTTGCAAATATGAGCATTTTTGCTTTTCACTGGTAGAAATAGGTCAACCACATATTTCCTGGTCATAAGCAAAACACTTTATCCAGAACTGATATTGATATCCAGCTCTTCTTGTAATTAATGCTAAACCCCTAATGACCCCCTCCAAACTCCACTCCACCCTAGGCCCTTCATTTGTGCGTTAATGCGGGCCTCCGCCATTTGCACAAGTGTCCCTTGCTGAGGGAGAGCATAATGATCAAGGGTGTCGGGCTAATTAGAGCCTCCAGTGGCGTTTCAAGTGACTGTGCAACAACGCAGCCTCCATGAGCAAAGTGGAATCGCACCACTTCATTTAGAATGGATAGGTGTCTAATTTTATGATGTGCACTACTTTTTACATCTAATTTACATTTGAATTTAATGTTTGTTTTATTTATTAAAAGTGGACCAAGAATAGCATCATTCAAGTCCCAACTGTGTCCCGAAGTAGATGTTTATTTAACCCCCAGCCACTCTGTGGAAGTCAACCTTGGGGCAAGGGCATACAGCAGTGGACAGGGACAGGCTTTGAGACTCACTGGACTAAACATAAGAAGCAGCTATTGTTTTACAATCTGTAGGCTAGCTAGCGAGTTCCAGAGAATCTGTAAAAATGAGTACTGCCTCATTTTGAAAAGCCGACCTTCAAGGTCGGGGACAGGGCTCCTGTCAGGCTGTTGCCTTAACAAGGCCAGGGAACGTGACTCAACCTGGCTACCCTGCAATGACGTGGCCAATATGAACACTTTGGAAACAAATCCAATGGCTCTATTGAACCAGGGCAACCATATCTGCCCACCACTAGTGTGATGGAGCAATTGGCGAAACACAAAGGCCACAATAATCACTGTTACGCATGCACAATGCATTTCCTCTAGAGTGGTGCTGAAATGACTGGCTGAAAGGGAACAGTACTCATTTTAAGATCAGACCTCAGGCTTAATCAAGAAATGACATCACCTCCAATCATTCATAATTGAGATACCCTACATAGGGTGCAGCGGTGGATTTTCCCTTTAATTGGCAATGGCTATAGGCTAGTTAAATGGACGCTGTGTAGAATCCTGCCTGTAATATTACGAGACTGAATTTAAACAATAACATGACTTGTCTCCTTTTCCTCTTAATTTACCGAACAAGACCAGAATTCTTGCTAGTCCAAGGTGCTTTAAGGTGGGGGGGAGAGGAACTGCAAGTTTTTAAAGTGAGTAAGAGGAGATTGCAAGTCAGTGCAAGCTGATAGACCGACCAGCGAGAACGTCTAAATGGAGAATACCTCAGGACATTTTTTTTAGGAACATTAACTTAAGCCATTGACTGCAGATGTCTTCTGGTATTTACACTTGTGTTTATGCTGGTAGTACAGTTAAATTCTTACATATGGGCCCTGTAATGTGTTTTCCTTGAGGGTTAGTTAGTACTGGGACATAAGATTGTGGGACTGTGTGTTTTTAAGTTCTACTGTAAGCCAAAGTCCTGCATCACTGTGTCTCCTTGTTGCAATGCTGACAATGTAGTGTTGTTTATTGCAGCGTGGCTCTAAAGAGATATTGTATCAGCTTCTTGTGTGTATTGAGTGTGTGTGTTGAATTATTCTTTTCTTATTTTATTTTATAACTAACCAACATCGGTTCAGTCAGATTTGTTTATGAACTTAACGCACCAGAGAGACTAATAAATGAATTGACAATGACCTTTGTCTGGTTAGTTTAATTCAGCGCAGAGCATTTTGTAATTTACTCCAATTATTATAGTACAGTGAACAATAAGAGAGGAAGAGATAAGGTAGCTTTACTACCCAGTTGATGTGTATACTTAAAGGAATGCCTTATCATGTACTTTGAAGAACTGAACAACACTCATTTTCAGACAGCTTTGCTGTAAATTTAGACAGCTAGCTGCTGGTTAGCCGTTAGCCACCAGTTGGACATTTGCTATTAGTCTAGAGAAATAAAGGAAGGGAGCACAGAAATTATATTTTTTACATGACTGTCTGGCTATAGGCTGTCTGGCTGGTCATCTGACCAGAGATGAGATGATGACTGGCTTTAACGATGGTTTAAGACATATGCACTGCAGGAATGGCCACAACTCCCCAAAAATATTTAATTTCATTATTTCATAAGGCATAATTTCATTATTTCACTGTACACAGCGCTAGTTGTGAGGTTCCGTGTGGATGGGAGTAGGCAAAGGGAATATGTACAATTTCCTTTGTAGGGTTTTGTCATACCACTGGGCCAAATCTGGCTCCACAGAGCCGGCCTGGTTTGGTATCCATGCGCCCTGTCGGCTTAGTATTAAAGATGTACAAGAGAGACTGAATGTCTGTTACAGGATCATTTTCCTGGTCCATACATCCATGCGCCAGGGCTGAGCTGACACCTCAGTTTGCCCTTTGGGATACATGGTTCCATTCTGCTGCTCCTAGATCTGTGAAAGAAGAGACACTGGACCCGGCTAGTGGTCTCTGGCATTCAGACCTGGTTTCTACTGTGAACCAGCAGATCCAAAATCAGTGAAGCACATCTGTGTCTGAGGGCCCCTCTGCTTAAATATAGAAGTGAGAACTGAAACGCCAGCGTGGCGCGCCGTTCACTCAAGTATAATGACGGCACTGCTGTTGCTACAGTTGATGTCGGCGAGGCTGAGTTTGAAACTTCACTATTTCCTTTATAGTGTGCTAATTTAGACTGGATTTCTGTGGTAACTGGCCAAAGGAGTGCACTCTCCGCAGGGAGGACTTTTAATCTAAACTTTGAATTAGCCGCTTGTAAGATTTCCACCATATTTTACATGCATTGCAGAGCATTTGGAAAGTATTCTGACCCCTTCACTTTTTCCATATTCTGTTTTGCCACACCCTTATTCTAAAATGTATCACAACTGACTTATCTGTACACTACCAATCTACACACCATAACGTACACTGACAAAGCAAGGACAGTTTTTTTTAGCAATGTGTGCCAATTTTATGAGTATTTAGACATTTTGCCATGACATTCCAAGCTCAGATGTTAGTGCCCTTTCATCAAACACCTTTCTATGTGCATGTCAGAGCAATAACCA
The DNA here is from genome assembly GCA_016801175.1 of Esox masquinongy. NCBI lineage: Eukaryota > Metazoa > Chordata > Actinopteri > Esociformes > Esocidae > Esox > Esox masquinongy. Next base: position 6,176 of record JACXGI010001432.1, on the reverse strand, counting down.
AGCTGTGACATCCAAGGAACTCCCTCAGAGATCGAATTGTATCAACGTGTAAATGTTGGGTAGTTTCGAAAAAAAATTACTAATGCATTGAAAGGTATCCAATATCAGTTGGACCCGTGGCCGATGTACGTTGGACGGCTTACACACTGCTTACACACTGCTTACACACAGTTTTGGCCATCTGTTGCAGCAGTACAGTACAGGACCTATGGTCCTGTGTCTGTCTCATTGTCTTTTCTCTCTCTTACTCACGCACCCACCCATGTTTCTCCTCTCTGTCTTACTGTCCAATCTCTTACTTTTGAGCTCTCTCTCTTTGATTTCTCTTACTCTTTCCTCTCTCTCTCTTTCCATGTCTTCTATTTCTCTGAGGCTGTGTGCTATAGGAGGCCATCCACTGGCAGGGTTCTCTATCCCCGGGGAAGCAGACCGAGGCAAGGGTTGGGTTACGCTGATGGGATGGGTGCTGGGAAGTAGAGGGAGATAAAGGGAACAAAGACGGAATGAAATACACAATCACAGATATCATAATCTCTTACAGGCCACTCAGAAATCATTGAGGGAGGAAAAAAGAGAGTGGAACTGAGTGACTGGGTCTGCCAAACAAAGAAGCATCATTCCCCTCCTCCCTTTCCCTCTCCTCCCTCTCTTCCCCTCCTCCCTCTCCTCTCTCACACTCGCTCTGTGTGCAGCCAGCCAGCTAGCCAGCCACCGCAAAGCAGCCAGAGATTGCGGGAGGAAGAGACAGATATTGGTTGGGTGGGCAGGCTAGAGACAGACTCCTTGGATACAGAACTCACCACAGAGAAAGGGAGGGAAACTGGGAAAAGCTATGAGAAAAGGAACAAGCAATCTGAATCTCATGGGGAGAGAGGAGAAAGGAGAAGGATCCCCTCTCACAGTATGAGCAGGTAAGATTCAATGCTGTACAGTACTGTATGTGGGTGATGCCCTAGCTAGAAAGGCATCATGCGTGATAGTCGCTGTGTAGCCTATGGAACTGTTTGGTTTCATTGAGTCTTGTTTACAGTCTGTAGCTTATGTACGGGGTATGTTGTTTTACACGTGGCTAAAGCAAATCCGACATCAGATTAGCGGTTAGTTGCTGTGGATTAATGTACTTTAGCTGTGATTGGCAGTAGCGTTAGCCTGTAGGATTTATAGCAAGCCGGTCCAGTTGTGTGTACTGTAGATTCGTTTTTTTTAATTCCAAAGAGATTTGAGTTGGATTTCAATTCAGTCATTTTCAGAGATTGTGACATTGTCGCTTTAGCGTATGGACACTTTAGTTTACAGTGACTGAGCTCAAACCAAATGGACCCCAAACCTATTAGCTTGCCTTGGCTCGAACAGCAACAAACACTTTCGCATAGAATGATAAAAAATTGACTTGATTATATCATTGACTGGTATAAAAGAGAATTTACGCTATTGTTATTTATCAGAGCTTTATTTAAGGTGTTAACTTTTCTGAGACAACTGCCTTTTATCTTGCTTTACAGTGTGTGCTTAGCCAATCATGGGAACTAGCCGTTTCCTATGTGTTAATCTACCTATTGGTAATGTTCGGTATCTCGCTGGAAAATCTAGTTTTTGAAGACAGATTTATTCCAGGGATTTTCTGTTTTATTGGACAGGACAGTGGAGACGGAGAGTTTTTGCAGAAAGAGTAGCAGGTGTGAATTCCAACTCATGCTGCAGCAGTACATGTCCACCAGAGGCAGAGGCCTTTCACTGGACCTCCGCAGGTCACCCGCAAAATCTAGACGTCATCAGAATCCTCTGAACAACCTTAGAGAAATGGAAGTCCTTCCCCATGAAGCGGTTCCCGATATATACAACTGAATGAAACATGTTAATGTCTTGATTCATTTGATATTTTATTTTTAAGTATACCGCCTTTAATGCCGATGGGCACATGTGACGTGTCAGTGTTGACTCTGACAGCTCCAGGTTTCTCTTGAAATCTCAGAAGTCACCGTGGCAACAAGGAATAATGAGAGACTCAAATCTTGGGCTTGTTCAGACTGATGAGTTGTACTGCAACACGTTTTGAATTGAAATAACGTTCAGTATTTACTTTTTAGGGATTTAGCAGTTGGTCTTACAAGAGCAATTAAGGTTAATGTAACTAAACTGTTCAATTTATATTAGCCACTGAATTTCATGTGCCAACAAAGGGTTCAGGTCTTGGCAAAAATTAATTACCTTAAACATCCCAGTATAGCCACTAGCCAATATGCATGCATACAAACTATTCAACTGTATAGTTAATTCTTTATCTCATGTATATATGTATATATATGTGTGTATGTATGTATATTGTCCATTTAACCTAAATAACATCAAATTGATCAGAAATACAGTGGAGACCTTGTTAATGTTGTAATTCAGTGTTTCTCAACCCTGCCCCTGGACGCCCCCCTGCCCTGCATGTTTTAGATCTCTCCCTGCCCTGACATACCTGATGTAGCTCATGAAGGACTTAACAATGAGCTGATCATTTGAATCAGGTGTGACACATCAGGAAGAGATCTAAAACATGCAGGGCAGGGGGGCGCCCTGGAGCAGGGTTGATAAATACTGTTTTAAATGAATGTTGTATTTGGAAATGGCTGATTTTCAATAGAATATCTAAATTTCTCACATGGAATAGCCTTTATTTCTCAGAACAGGAATAGTCTGTTGAGTTTCAGAAGGAAGTTCTTTGTTTCTGGCTGTTTTGTGCCTGTGATCAAACCCAAAAATGCTGATTCTCTAGAGACTGGACTAGTCTAAAGAAGGCCAGTTTAATTGCTTCTTTAATCAGCACATTATCGCAAAAGGGTTTTCTAATGATCAATTAGCCTTTTTAGAATGATTAACTTGGATTAGCAAACACAACGTGCCATTGGAACACAGGACTGACGGTTGCTGATTATGGGCCTCTGTTTGGGTGCAGGAGCGCCTCTTCAGAGGTTGGCAGCCGAGCTGTGTTCAAAGACAGTAACTGGGCTGCGTTCAATGGCCCCGTTTCCCAGCTCTGGGCCAGGTGGTTCTCTTTATTATCCGTAAGGCAAAGTCATTGTTTAGTTAAAGCTAACAGCTTTCTTCATCATGTAGCGTTAATCTATTAAAAATCACATTTGTACCCAAAAGTACCTTCTGTCTCCTTTTAGTTTTTTGCAACATATCTTAGGAAATTATTCTCAAGACTTTTCTTTTCCACAATTCTTAGTTAAAGAACTCCTAGATGCCTTGCTTGCTGCAAAAACTAAGAAATTCACAGGTCCAACATGCTTATTTCAGGTCTGCTAAGGTGCCCAGGAAAGCACTGTTTTAGCAACCACACTAATATAATAACATTATCAATGCTTTAGACAGAAATACATCTTGTTGCCTTATTTTATACCTTTTGAACAGTTTGGATACAGTTGATCAATTAATTTAAATGAACAATTAGGCTATGCAAGTTGTGAATTCCAAACAGCCTTAATGACAAAAAGTCTAACCACTATTGTTCACAATGTTTATTAATGATTTTGGAAATACTGTGACAAAATCAAAAAACCTTATTATGCTTATACAGAATTGGACCACGATACAGTTTCTGTAATCCAAGCCTTTACTCACAGCCTAATTTTCAGTCTTTGCTGAAATCACTTTTGAATAAGTGCTAAATGCAAACAAAATAAAATAAACATTCTATAGGAAACATGATTTTAAAGTGACCTTAAAATTACTACAGTGGACAAATCACAAATTGAACAAGCAACTCCTAAGTACCTTGGTATCTGATGAGTTGTCATTCAAAACATACTGCTGAATTATTATAGAAGATGAAGGTCAATGTTGGACTATTTTACAGAAATGGAGCATGGCTCTCATTTGACAGGCCGCTGTTATGTCTGTTTTAGATTAAGGGATATCAATTATGTATATGCTTGCAGCAGCTTCTAATCTTCAACCATTGGATGCTGTACACACTCTGCCCTTCAATCCATCACTGCTTATAGCTTTACATCATTGTATCTTCTACAAAAAGGTTGGATTGGCCTCCCTTTATGTAGAGTAAGAGAGAAACATTTTCTTTATTTACAAATCATTGTTACAGTAAGTTATAGCCTATCTAATTTCTCTTATCAATGTTGAAACAATAAAATACAACATGAGAAGAACACATTATTGGACAATAATAGATACACTAAAGGTTTATCTGCAGCAGGTAAAAGTCCCTTTTTATATTAAGACAGGAGGACAATAGGCTGTAAAATGAGTTCCAGTTTGAATGCTTTTTGTCTTCAAGCAAATTTAAAGCATTGCTGGAAGTTTCTCTTGGGGACAAATGTGCCTGCAATAATTTTTTTTGCAAATCATTTATTGTAGGACACATGTAAATGAGAACTTGTCAATGCATTTTCTCTCCATTAAGGTAAAAAATAAACATTACAACAAACTAGGGTGATTTTTATAAATATCATGCCATTCAGTACAAGTTAAAAGTGAAATAACATAGGTCATTTTACATGGCTCCCATTGAGTTTATTATTTTTTTTAGTCTATAGAGGCAATTTGAGAAAGTAACAGCCACTTTCATTATTCTAACAAGTCTACATATCTAAAAAATTTTAATACATTTCAGCTGTTTCAAAAACATTACTCTGCTATTACGAATTTTACTGTAGGATGATTTGGGCTGAACTGTCTACATTGCTCTGATTGGAAAGGGAAATATCAAGACTGTGGTGTGCTCTCCTTACAAAAGTAGAATTTGAGAAGTAGCAACTCACAGCTTTACATTATTAGATAAATTAGCATTATAAGTCTATTCTCAGAATTTTACCTCTCGAGTATGTTAAATCTTCAAACTCCTGCACTGACATAATAGCTGAAATAAAAAGTGAGTAGAGTGATACATCTAAACCTACATACTGACTCATCTTGAATCTGCAAAAGGGACAGAACAAGGGCAAAAGGTAAAGTCTGTCGTTTTTGCCCCCCTTCAGTCTGATCACAGGACAGAGATGAAAGACCTCAGGATCCTGTTACATAGAATGAGACAATCAATCAGCAGATTGCTTAGATCACTGTCATTTTGCAGGCAACTCTTCTAAAGAGATTACTGTAATCTAATAATAAAATGGCTCTTTCAGTATAGACACTTTGTGTTTGGGGTTTTGCAAGTCATTGGAAAAGTGAAATTTGTCCATAGTCATTAATTTCTTCACTTCATAACCAATGTCTTTAGTAGCTGAAATGGATTACTTTCTGATTATACTCATTTATACAACGACTTAAACATGGCAAACTGGCACCTTTTAATTTTTTTTGTCAAAACAACTTTATACAGAAAGAGTGCCTTTAATTTGAGTGTGTGTGATAGACCATTAAACCCAATTGTTTTTCTGGGCATAATTTGTGCTAGGTAACATTGCCATGATGTCTCTTAAAAGCATGATTTAGGATTTAATTTAAGCTCTTTTTTTCGTATCTTCATACTCTACTGTCTTTGGCCCAACCCATCAGTTTCTGGGACCAATCAGACAGTTGCGATCGATTTCTGGGTTCAGTCACACAGATGAGATCGGTTTCTGGGTCCAGTCAGACGTTCAGATGCAGATTCCTTGCGAAGAAGAAGCTAACGTCCGCTAACATGATGCAGTGTTTGGCCAGAGAAAGACGGCTGGGTTGTAAATCGCTTGCATGATTATAGTATCATAGGTCTAAATGTTTGTCTATTAGCAGAAGGTCTGGCCATTGTGTTGAGATATGATGGAAGACAGTTGAAGAGGGGCCCTATAGCTTTTACTGGCCAGGGTGGGCTGATTTAGAAGGGCTAGCCCTCTCCTGTAATAGGTGAGCATATTTTGGAAGGGCAGGGTCCCTTGTCATGTTATGTCTGAGTGCTCTGGTTTGCTCTTAAAGGTATATTTACACACACGCGCGCAGACAGTGAGAGAATGTTGTTGACGCATGAAGGTGCAGACAGAGCAGAGGTTCTGCTGGTCTAATGGTTACCGTCCCTCGGGCGTTCTCATGTAGCCTTTATAGCCTAGTCAGACTCTCAACATCTTAATTATTCATACACACAGGAGCGGGAACTGAGCGCTGATGCATACATGCATACAGGAAAAAACACGCACCGGGATACAGGAGGACACACACAGACAGGGACATACACACAGACACAGCCATGC
>JACXGI010001431.1:73600-87044 GCA_016801175.1 Esox masquinongy | reverse complement strand
CTCCCTCTCTCATTCCCTCGCTCTCTCTCTCCCTTTGCCTCTCTCCCTCTCCCGCTCTCCCTCCCTCTAATCTTCTAGGGGCTGCTGGGACTGTTTGTCTGGTATACTGGAGAGGAACATGATAAAGAAGTAATCCAGAGGGGATCCCAGGGAAAGATACTGATCAGATAGAAATGATGTAGGGGATGGTTTCAAGTTGTAGAAAACACAGTTGTTATCCGGGCTAGTGGGCAAAGTTCTTCAACAGAGTCACTAAGACACAGTTAAGAGATAGTTGGCTAGACAAGGGCCAGGGCACTTGTTTGCAGTAAATAGGTGTACTCGGAAAAAGTTGCGCAGAACCGTCGCACAGATGGGTGTTCGGGAAAGACAAAAACATTGGCAATGGAAAAAGATCTCCCAATTTCCCAGGTGGCACGGCTAAGAGAGGTTGCCATGTCACCAAGTTCTAATGCCATAGTTTATGATGTTCAGTGGGAGAGGTGAGAGTGCATTAAGGATTCATAAGGACAAAAGGTTCAAATGCCGAGGCATAGCTGCTCTCTAATACAAGTGTAATATACCTGACAGTCCCTACGTTCTTTTGTCACCAAAATAAACCGGGCTTATGTTCCCTATGCATTATGAAGTATATTTCAGTTTAGGAATCACATATCAATCAATTGCAAACACCATAAATGGTAAGTACAGTAGTTTCATTTTCAATGTTTTGCTCTTCAATTCTACACTTCAAACACTAAAACACAGAAAACATTGCAGTGGCTGTTGATGTAATCTACAATGGATATAAAAAGTCCACACAACCCTGTTAAAATGCCAGGTTCTTGTGATGTAAAAGAATGAGACTAAGATAAATCATGTCAGAACTTCTTCCACCTTTAATGTGACCTATAACGTGAACAATTCAATTGAAAAACAAACTGAAATCTTTGAGGGGGAAAAATAAAAAACTCACAATAACCTGGTTGTATAAGTGTGCACACCCTTAAATTAATACTTTGTTGAAGCACCTTTTGATTTTATTACAGCACTCAGTCTTTTTGGGTAGGAGCCTATTAGCATGGCACATCTTGACGTGGCAATATTTGCCCACTCTTCTTTGCAAAAGCGCTCCAAATCTGTCAGATTGCAAGGACATCTCCTGTGCACAGCCCTCTTCAGATCACCCCACAGATGTTCAGTTGGATTCAGGTCTGGGCTCTGGCTGGGCCATTCCAAAACGTTAATCTTCTTCTGGTGAAGCCATGCTTTTGTGGATTTGGATGTGTGCTTTGGGTCGTTGTCGTGCTGAAAGGTGAACTTCCTCTTCATCTTCAGCTTTCTAGGACACATTAAAAGTGGAAAAAGTTCTGACATGATTTATCTTTGTCTCATTCTTTTACATCACAAAAACCTGGCATTTTAACAGGGGTGTGTAGACTTTTTATATCCACTGTAGGCTCAAACACATCACCCTTGTGCAATGCATTTTCAATGGAATAACACATTTTTGACCACTTCCTGGCATTAATTCTATAACACAACAACATGCTGAGGAAGTGAAGCGATCTGAATACTCTACTGAGGCACAACACATGCCAAAGCAATATTAACCCCTCCACCATACTTCAGAGACCAGTTGGCATGAGAACCCTTTCTTCTCTATACTTTCCTCTTGCCATCACACCGGTTCATGTCAATCTTTGTCTGATCTGTCCGCAAGAGCTCATTTAGGTACTGTAACCTGGCCAGTCTGTTTTTAAAGGAAACTAGTGGTTTACACTTGGCAGTGTAGTCTCTCAAAATCTGTTGGCGATGCCTTCTGTGGTAATGGCTGACATTTCCATGCCTACATTCTCTTGCCTCATAAGACAAATGTAACGACTCTATCAAGACTTGACATTACCTGCTCTCTTACGCCCGCACACATGATGTTTGCATGTAGAGATGGAAAGGACACACCTCACTGACAACCACACCTGTCAAGCCAATTATCAGAATATGTTTGATATAGTTTTGTCATTTCTATATGGTGAAATTAATACGTAGACAGATCAAAAAAGATTAAAAGCAGACAATCTAGACTTTAAACTAACAGTAACTGTTTGATTTCAAATCCAAATTTCGGAATGCCGAGGCACTGTATTTTATTGTGCTCACTAATAAAGCATAACAATCTATATTTTGTAGTTGACTTGAGTCTTGGCAGATTTTTTAACAGACATCAAGTGTTAAATAATTATTGTTACTTCAAAATTCAAGAAAATATAACAACAATAATATTGTCAACATTGTCGTAGTTTTATTATTTATCAGTGTATATTATAGGGATGTTTGGTGTGGGGTGGATTACCCCTTTACTTTTCTTGTTCACAACTGCATGGGATATATAACACCATTTATCTATATCTGTGAGTGTGGGCAGAGGGTTGACAGAAAAATCTATTTATTGATGTTTATTCTTAATGTTAGCACAAATAGAAAACGTCTCAATCCACAAGCGTTAACACTAAATCATAATTGACGGGTTGATAACTAATTAATTTGAAGAGGCAAAGCTTAGCCATCTCAATTATAGTCCTGTCGAGATGGACCAGATTTGGCCAGAGGGCTATGCCACACTTAGACTCTAAATTAGGAAATGCATAATTTAAATGATAATGCATGCCTTCTTTAGTTTTCTCTTTCAAGAACTGTTCTAATCAGAAAATACACAAACCATGCTGTCCCCTGGCTCCAGTTATTTTGTCCATCAACTGGTCGACTCTTTGACAACCGATATATGGAGATAAAGACGTTCAAAGAATCGGTTGGGTCATCAAAGCCGTGGATTAGAGTCAAAGCTGCAACGGCTTTGCTCCTTTGAGTGTATGTACATGGGATCAGTACATCAGACATGTTGAAATTGAGATTAATTGCATTAATCAATGATAGCTTTTATTTTGGTCATTTGGGAAATGTGTGATACCTTGTGAGAATCCAAAATACCATGATGCAATCCAGAAGCACAGTGGAGTATTTTCTTTGTGCAAATCCTACATTACTTATTTGACTCATCATCAAAATGACTAAAGTAAGACACAGAATGGCACTTCCATATCTGAGTAGCCAACAACGTTTCTCATTCTGTGCATTACTTTAATTATATTCCCCCAAAAAACATGAACAAATAAACAATCATGTTAAGTTATTTTGGATTTCATATGCCACTTAAATTTGCTAGAATGCAGCATCATTGTTTGGTTTCAAATATTTTGACTTAAAAAAAAGTTTTAAAGGAAGTGGTTTTGACAGTGGGCACATAATTGGAACATTGTACATGACATAGTATAAGATTTTAGGGGATCCGTTTTGACTCAACAGCACTACCTTCACAGCGCAAATACATCAAAACATATGTCATCACACAAAAGAGGTGTGCATTTTTTACAAATGAAATACACAGTAACAAGAAAGAAAATCCCCTCTCACCAGAGAAGACCCACCCAAATCCATCTTAAAGCCAAGTAAGGATGACTGGATTTGAGAAAGATTTCAGGCTTTTTTATAGGATATGTACAAGTGCACTGTTGGAAGTAATTGCAAAACAATAAATTACACTTCATAATTGGATGAGCAACAACATACGGGTGGTGAAAATGTGACTCAGATTTGTAACATGGAGGATAGACTGTGAAATGTTTAATACATCTGGTTCACTTGCCAGTCAAATGCACTTGGGACAGTGTCATCACCAGTTACCAAGGCCTTAAAAGGCTATTGTCATTTTTTTTTTTTATTCAATTAAGTCCAAAACAAAATGCCTCCACTGTTCCGTACCAGTGACCTAGTTTTGGGTCTCTGCTATTGTTGTGCTGTACTGGCACAGCGGTGCAATCCCTCAATCTCCTCAACAGATTAAAAATTAATTTGAGTAATTATATGCCTGACCATACAGGTTAAACACAAAATATTAGTCACTGCACATTCAGAGCGGACCTTGTTCCTTGACTTTGACATGCATGTGCGATGTATTCATTTTTAAATGTTACATTATATACACAGTATCTCACAAAAAATGAGTACACCCCTCACATTTTTGTAAATATTTAATTATATTTTTTCATGTGACAACACTGAAGAAATGACACTTTGCTACAATGTAAAGTAGTGAGTGTACAGCTTGTATAACAGTGTAAATTTGCTGTCCCCTCAAAATAACACAACACACAGCCATTAATGTCTAAACTGCTGGCAACAAAAGTGAGTACACCCCTGTGAAAATGTCCAAATTGGGCCCAAATATTTTGTGTGGCCACCATTATTTTCCAGCACTGCCTTAACCCTCTTGGGCATGGAGTTCACCAGAGCTTCACAGGTTGCCACTGGAGTCCTCTTCCACTCCTCTATGACGACATCACAGAGCTGGTGGATGTTAGAGACCTTGCGCTCCTCCACCTTCCGTTTGAGGATGCTCCACAGATGCTCAATAGGGTTTAGGTCTGGAGACATGCTTGGCCAGTCCATCACTGCAAGGCAGTGGTCGTCTTGGTGGTGTGTTTGGGGTCATTATCATGTTGGAATACTGCCCTGCGGCCCAGTCTCCGAAGGGAGGGGATCCTGCTCTGCTTCAATATGTCACAGTACATGTTGGCATTCATGGTCCCCTCAATGAACTGTAGCTCCCCAGTGCCGGCAGCACTCATGCAGCCCCAGACCATGACACTCCCACCACCATGCTTGACTGAAGGCAAGACAAACTTATCTTTGTACACCTCACCTGGTTGCCGCCACACACGCTTGACACCATCTGAAACAAATAAGTTTACGGTTCCAGTAATCCATGTCCTTAGTCTGCTTGTCTACAGCAAACTGTTTGCAGGCTTTCTTGTTCACCATCTTTAGAAGAGGCTTCCTTCTAGGACGACAGCCATGCAGACCAATTTGATGCATTGTGCGGCGTATGGTCCGAGCACTGACAGGCTGACCCCCCACCCCTTCATCCTCTGCAGCAATGCTGGCAGCACTAATATGTCTATTTTCCAAAGACAGCCTCTGGATATGACGCTGAGCACGTGCACTCAACTTCTTTGGTCGACCATGGCGAGGCCTGTTCTGAGTGGAACCTGTCCTGTTAAACCTTTGTATGGTCTTGGCCACCGTGCTGCAGCTTAGTTTCAGGGTCTTGGCAATCTTCTTATAGCCTAGGCCATCTTTATGTAGAGCAACAATTCTTTTTTTCAGATCCTCAGAGAGTTCTTTGCCATGAGGTGCATGTTGAACTTCCAGTGACCAGTATGAGGGAGTATGAGATATATATATAGAAAGCTTCAGTCACATTTGCAGTGTTTGCCAAATTCTGAATACTTTTTATATGGTATTATTAAAATTAGTATTATTTTGTAAGTCTTTAAAACTGAATTACAAAAGCCACTCAGTCATATTAATATGCAGAAATAAATACATGATTGGTTCAGAAATAAATACGATTGTCACAGTGCTCCTTCAAAGTCAATGCCTGTGGCTATCTGAAAAGACAGCATGGGAGACATTGAGTAAGAATCTCACATATATCTGACCTAAATATACTGTACACTGTTATTAAACCAACATAACTTGCTTCAAGGACAGTCATTAATCTAAACAACATGTACATTTACCTGGCTTTTGCACAACAGGGAAGATGTTAAATATTGTACATTACATACAGTTTGTGATCACAAATATGTAATGTTAATGATATCATAGTATATTATAGTATAGTACAGTATAGTACAGTACAGTTATATTAGTAAATGTAAGTTGTCAGAATTTCAGAATTGTCTGATAATGTTAAAGTACACTGTCTTCGTTGGATGTGTGGTTTCCCCTCTGATAAATTAAGCAATCAAAGCATTCACATGTCTTCCAAAAGTAATCTTCCAAAGTAATTTCTCAACGACCCTCTGCATTGTGGTACACGGTACAGTTAACTATATGACGACTTCCAAATGTGCAAACCTCATGACAGGCCGACCTTTGTTTTGTAGACCAAAAAGACCTGCAGTGGGTGTGATAGCTGCACGGCTTTAATAACAAAGCTTGTGTCCTTGTGTTTCCCATCATTCCACTGGGGTGTTGTGTGGGCCCGCTCAGGCACAGAAAGACACGCACACACACACACACAAAGACACAGACACACACACACACCATGCCAGGTGTCTGACTGATGGTACACCTCGTCAGGATGCCGCTTGGTCGGGACAGATTGGCACAGCAGAGACCTGGCATGGACGACGCCGAGCGCTAGGCCTCTGTGCTTTTACTACTCGTTGCGTCGCTATAGGGCTCCGGAAGGAGGGATGACAGAGGCATGACCTACATGTTCTGTCTGACCCGCTGGCTGCCGAGCATTGTTTAAACTGACCGCGATGTCATCGCGAATGTGTGGATGGACGTATGCACATGCTTTAGTGGGTAGGAATAAATGTTATATTCAGTCACAGTAAGAGACTGGGGTCTGAGGCTTTAATTACAATGTTTGCTAATTAGGGTTTCGTCTATTCACTGGTGAAACCCTATTCTAGTGGTTAGCGTTGGTTATTGTCATTATGTTCCAGCCGAAAAAGGGCCTTTTTTGTAAATTCCAGTGTGATCAAATGGCGCAGTTGGTCCAGACTTTGCGTTGTAGTACACACCCTAGGGTCACAACCTCTGATGGAATGCCATGCAAATCATTCTCATGGTGGCAGCTATTGACCAATGAAAGTGTCTGAGGTTGTGGTTTGCACACATATGCCCAAAACATCAACATGCATGATCATATGTTCAGAACCATGAATCTACATGGTGGTGAACATGAAACTACATGGTGGTGCTATTGAGCATAGACACATTTGCAAGTTCACTTTTCTCACCCCGTTCAATTTAGACCCTTGAAAAGAGGTCTATAAATTAACACACTCACAAGGAACATATTTACCTTTGGGACCCACTAACACCAAATGACCATCTTCACTTCCCATTTTCATTTACTAATCTAAATGTATGTTTCGGTGCAAAATTGGACATTATATTATTTAAATGCTCAAACCCGCACAATATAGAATACAAATATGTAATAGTTTCTATGATGGATCAGTGAACAATTTGGTTAGTTTTAGAACCCGTGAATACCTTATAATATTAATGCAGGGTAACAGTGCTTTTACTGCTATGGCCCACTTAAAGGCACTGTTTACCACCATTTACATTAATGGCCCAGTGCTCAGTTACCTACAGTAAACTCATGTGAAGACTGTCATATGCTGTACAACCGACACATACTTGTTTGTGAAACTACTTGATATACTATGTTTGCAACCTTGTTTACTCTTGTAACTGCTGTCTTCATAAGCATCTTGTCCTTATTGCTAATTTGTTATTTATATTACTTGATTATTTCAATTAGCAGAGAGGACTGGCAAGTAAGCATTTCTTCGAATGGACCAAATCTTGTGTATTTCGTTCATACTGTATGACAAATACATTAGAAAGACATTAGAAAGATTAGGACCTACAAACTACCCAAGTATTTCATTTTTGAGTTTTGAGTATTTTTTAAACATACACAAAACTCAAACATTTTTGTAAATACATACGTATTTACAAAAAGGCAAAACAGGGACATTGTTATGGGATTGTAAACAAATTTCCAAATTACTACAAATCAAGTAACATAAATTATACTATATAAAGATTTAATACCGGAACAAAACTAAATAAAAACTGCCACTGAGTGTCAGAGAGCACAGTGCCAGAACTGTTGAAACAGCATTGTACTTTGGAGATAATAAAGCCAATGTCTCACAGTAGAGTGGGTTTGTAAGTAGACGATATGACAAATTACGATCCTAAGGTGCTCTCTGAGAAGAATACTTAGCTGCCTCCAGACGATTCTGAACTCCTCTCAGGACCCCAGCACACACCACTGTCAGTTGTAGCCAAGGGAAATAGAAAAGGAACCCTTTGGCTTATTTAGGTTTTGCTTCACAAAAATCAAACCCATACTTTCTCACCTAAAAACGTTTGATGAAAATATAGTCGCTGGAAGACGTTTTAATCAAACTGGGCTGATAATGGTTGAGCCCTTGGTGGTATTGAACCGATATCGAGACACGTCATTTCGGTTCGAAGGGCATGTATTGTTCCTTTGCTGAATTTGACACGGGATGTTTCTGCAGCAACCGCATTTCTCTTGGCTATGGGTAAAAAACAACAGAGGTACACAAAGACTATTTTTGTCAAACCACTATCGAAATGTTACACAAGAGTTTGTTTTTCCAAATAAATATAATTCATTGGATTGTCACGTGGTTATCTTTCTTTCCAATATATTGCATTCAGTGGGAAAAGATAGGTCACTTATGTTCTGCCATTCCCCTTGTAGACAGTTAATTCATGATTTGTTTTCCTCATTTCAATTGTTTTACTTATTTTTTAGTTTGATTTCTTCTTATCCTCATGACTAATATTGAAGAGGGACTTTGGGCTTTCCAGAACCACATCCACCTCCAGCTTCAACAAACAGATGGAGAATACATTAGAATAAATTGCACACAGCCTTTTACATCTCCATGGGCTGCTGTCAGTTAACCACATTCGCTCAAAATAACTGATTTCATAAACATTTCAATATAGTATGAGAATTTAACCACAGCGTGTCTTCATACACTTGCACAAGCCCTGTACATCATTATAATGGCAACACAGTAACAGGAAGTCAACTATTAAGAGTTTGTTAGGCGTAACATTACAGTACATACTGTACTGGAATATAGATTATTTAATTTTTTTACCAGGCAAGCAATTGGGGCTGAGATAATGGACCCCGGCTGATTTGTGAGGGGTCCAGATTTCCCAACTCATTTCTCACCACAATCACCAGTACCGGCTGACAGGAGAACAAGGGGGTGCTTAGAAGAACAACTCCACAGGGACTGCAATGCCGGCAGAAGGAGTCGGAGGGTCAGATTCAAATGCATTGCCAACCCTGACCAAGTTTTAAAGCATTCTCGCTTTGTCATTTGTGACTATGTTCTCATTTTTGTGTGCTGGATTCACTTTAATGTTTTCAATGGATTTTATTATACTTATTTTTTTGGTTCAGAACCACAAGCAGCAAATTGTTAATTGGTAAATCATGTTTCTGCTTACCAGATTCCATAGGTGCATTGAGTTCTTGTTTACCTGAAGAATTTTCTATCAGAGCTATAACCAACTCCAATGGGTAAATATTGACCTTCAATGGTCACAGGCAAACTGAAATATTCTGGGCTGTAACTCAAAGACAATTTTGAAGTTGTAGCATGTTGCATGTGTGTATATTTTTGTATCTATTTATTTATTTTTGTTCAGTGGAGTTAGGCCTGAATATCAGAATGAACAATAGTAGACAACAATGATACACAGTAAAGCAGGGCTCCTCTAGCTACAGATAGAGAAATAATACATAGTTCTATAACCAATATTACAATTCACATGATTAACATACATGATATATCCATGATGTATCCACCACAGGACCGTGTTCCCTTTCAGTCACTGACTTTGGTATGACATGCGTGGTCTCACAACGTGTGCGCTCACTGAACTCATTATTTAATCATGCATGTTGAATCCAAAGAAGGCCCAAGCCTGACAGGAAGCCCAGACTTCTATGCATCGATCATATGCTCTTCATCACACTGAGCATAAGGTCTTGTGCTACTCTGAAACAATCAGCATGTCCATTTTGGATTCCTCACAGAAGTCCCTTGCGTGTTTTGGCTTTTAAGCTGTGATGCTGCTGCCCCAGATATCACAACGAATACGCTTTGAAATCATCCAATATTTCTGATATACCCAACCACCCCGAATGCTACCATTTACTATTGTAGAATTCTACTTTCTATGCTAAAACTCAATTTTCTCCAGTATCATAATAAATACCAAAATATGAGCTGTCCTGCCCAGTCTCTCATTTGTGATTCACTGATCTGATTCTGTTTGGGCTGGCTATTTCATTCTATGATTATTATTATTTTTAAACATATCCACTATTCATTCCTGTGGGAACCCTCAAAAATGTGTTTAGCAAGCAGTAATATGCAACAGCTATCACTTCAAAATCCTAGAAACACCCAGCTTAATATTTCCAATTTTCTATCATTTATTAAAACACTTTGTTGCATGCTGAAGAGTTATTTAAGATTTCTGCTGAACATTGGACACTGGCCACAGGGTGCCATCTCTCACACCACTCAATGGATTGAACCAAAAGAGAGCAGCGAATTCACAAAGATGAAATCCTGAAACAACACCTAGCCACACCTATCAAGGGACAACAGGTAGCCAACCAGTTAGAGCATCTGACCAGTAACCAAAACTATGCCAGATCAAATCCTTTAGGTGGAAAGATAAAATCAGATGTTATGCTGTGTGTTTGATTCCAATGCTGGGCCAGTACGACAGACGTATGCACTCACTAGTATGTTTCTCTAGGTGAGAGATTTTGCAAGCTATAAAAAAAGTACAGTTGGAAAGGTTGTTTAGAACCCAGGAAATGAAAGTAAAATGATCTTCCTAATGTCTATTCCAAAGCTCATGCTGATGTGCTACTGTCAGCAGTAAAGTTCAAAACCGTTAGAGTGTGTTTGTTATCACTGCTGTTAGGTTCTGGTGAAACGTTGCAGCATTCCTCTATAGACTCTGTGCACACTATGCCAAGACTGATGTCATGATACTGCATGAGTAACATAAAGATATCATGTAAGTATCCTCAAGGTAATCAAAGCTTACACAGTGGGGGCCTAGACATTTGTGCATTTGTTTGTGTGAAATGGATTATGTTACAAATTCGAATTAAAGTGTGGAAAATGGGTTCTAATTGTTTTATGTTATAAAAATATATTGTTAGCTTTTCAGTTACCTACTACACTGTCAGCGGCAACTCTGGGCGTTGGGCCGAGCAGGTTTTGGGATTTTGGACTTTTGACAGTACAATCAAGGAAAGATCACTTAATAACATGAGGTCCAAATCACTGCTTTCCTATTCAGTTCCAGTTAGTGCAAACATCCTTTTTTAAGGTGTTGTCATAGATCATTTAAATTGTAGCAGCTTAGATTAAAATGAAATTAAAACTTCAGTGTTTTCCAAATGATGTGAAAAGGAAAGTGTATAATGTATTGCTTATTTTGCATCCAAAAGATATTTATGTTTTGACCACCTCCTCATTCCAGACACTATACTGCATGTAGAACATATTTTTTTTTCATTATTTATTAGCTCCAGCAATTCTTCTGCAAACTATGGGTAATAGAATTAGATTACCTAATACGGGCACACTGGACCTGAGGTCAAAGTGGAAGCTGAACTGTATTCTCGCTCTAAGGTAAGGAAATTACTAAATTAATTATTTTCTGAGTTTTTTTCATTAAAGCTACTGTATCTTGCAGCATATTTTGATGAGCTAGGAGATTGCTAAGTGTACTCCCTTGGATCTTGTGTGACCACATATTTCAGCTACAGTATATAGTCTAATTTGGTGGTCAGTGGAACTAGTTTAGTCATTAACTGAACATATTTTCTGAAAAATAATTTGTCATGAGTTATTAGGCTGCATGTGAAATTAATACATATGAGTTAATATGCCTTCTAAAATTATTTTTTTATGACATGCTCAATTATTTAAAATGTCTAGGATACTGATGCTTAATGTTTTGTATCTTGTTTTTTTTTTTTTTTACAAATTGGGAACCATCGAACCACTGATATCACAAACAACTCGCAGCTTCTATCTGTCAATTGTTAGCAGATTACATCTGAGATTGCAGAATTTCCTTGCTATTGTCATTCAAATGAACTCATGACTGGATGGCTTGAATATAGTTGATAGCAGTCCTCTGGATTGTGACAACTGTCAGACATATGAAAGCTGCCTGCCAAGGTTGGATAGCGGGAATATAACGCTATGTATAATTTTTTGCTATCTGGATCGTTGTTGAATGTGCAATCAGAGTTAGCCAGACTAACTAGCTGGCCCACGTTTTGGCCATCAACTTGAAACGATCAGTATTAGAAACATGTATCACTATGTTTTCATTTGCTTGCCTCTGCTGAGATGTCATCCTTTAGTGACAGTATCTAGAAAGGCAAGAAACAATGTTAGATGAGAAATTGTTAGATTCATCTTTGAATAACCTTCAAATGTTCATGGTTGCTTACGGTTAGGTGAGAAATCTCTTATTTTTCTCTCTTGTTTCTCCAAGTGAGTTGCGTGAATCAGAATCCCTAGTTGGCTAGTTATTGCTCCAGTTATATTTTCTGTCAGCCTGCCATATTGTTGATTTTCTCTGTACAGTTGTTTTTCTCTGTGATTGTGATTGAAAAGAAAGTCCATCACCATTTGGCCCTGCCTCTATTACACAGCCAATCAGGAGAAATAGTTATGTAAATTATGTACATGTAATATGTATTTATTCATAAATTGAAAATGATTCCAGTCATGTTCACTGGTAGAGAATGGTGCTTGCAATGCCACAGATTGTGGGTTCAATTCCCACGGGGGAACGGGGTTGGAAATGTATCCACTCAGTACTGTAGGTCGCTCTGGATAAGGTCATCATTTGAATAACTAAAATGTGTGGTCTTTTTATGGCCTTTATAAGATTACATGGTGTTGAGAAGGAAGGCATATCATGCCTGCCATCTGAATGCGTGGCCCTAAATTTGCTTGAAATGATGTCATTCTGTAATGATGCGTGTCACATAACTGGTGATATATACAGTGGATATAAAAAGTCTACACACCCCTGTTAAAATGCCAGGTTTTTGTGAGGTAAAAGAATGAGACAGATAAATCATGTCAGAACTTTTTCCACTCTTAATGTGACCTATAATGTGAACAATTCAGTTGAAAAACAAACTGAAATCTTCCAGGGGGGAAAATGAAAAATAAAAATCTTACAATAACCTGGTTGCATAAGTGTGCGCACCCTCTTATAACTGGGGATGTGGCTGTGTTCAGAATTAACCAATCACATTCAAACTCATGTTAAATAGAAGTCATTATACATCTGCCATCATATAAAGTGACTCTGATTAATCACAAATAAAGTTCAGTTGTTCTAGTAGGATTTTCCTGACATTTTCTCTGTTGCATCTCAGAGCAAAAGACATGGTCCGCAGAGAGCTTTCAAAGCATCAGAGGGATCTCATTGTTGAAAGATATCAGTCAGGAGAAGAATTTCCAAAGGTTAAATATATCATGGAACACAGTGAAGACAGTCATCATCAAGTGGAGGAAATATGGCACAACAGAGACATTACCAAGAACTGGACGTCCCTCCAAAATTGATGAAAAGACGAGAAGAAAACTGGTCAGGGAGGCTTCCAAGAGGCCTACAGCAACATTAAAGGAACTGCAGGAATTTCTGGCAAGTACTGGCTGTGTGCTACATGTGACAACAATCTCCCGTATTCTTCATA
>JACXGI010001431.1:54984-73500 GCA_016801175.1 Esox masquinongy | reverse complement strand
ATTTCTTACAAAGAAAAACATCCAAGCCCGGCTAATGTTTGCAAAAACAAACATCAAGTCCCCCAAAAGCAATTGCGAAAACGTGTTATGTTCTGATGAAACCAAGGTTGAACTTTTTGGCCATAATTCCAAACGGTATGTTTGGCGCAAAAACAACACTGCACATCACCCAATAAACACCATACCAACAGTGAAGCATGGTGCATGAAAAACATGCTTTGGGGCTGTTTTTCTTCAGCTGGAATCGGGGCCTTAGTCAGGGTGGAGGGAATAATGAACAGTTCCAAATACCAGGCAATTTTGGCACAAAACCTTCAGGTGTCCGTTAGAAAGCTGAAGATGAAGAGGAAGTTCACCTTTCAGCACGACAACGACCCAAAGCACACATCCAAATCCACAAAAGCATGGCTTCACCAGAAGAAGATTAACGTTTTGGAATGGCCCAGTCGGAGCCCAGACCTGAATCCGATTGAACATCTGTGGGGTGATCTGAAGAGGGCTGTGCACAGGAGATGTCCTCGCAATCTGACAGATTTGGAGCGCATTAGCAAAGAAGAGTGGGCAAATACTGCCACGTCAAGATGTGCCATGCTAATAGACTCCTACCCAAAAAGACTGAGTGCTGTAATAAAATCAAAAGCTGCTTCAACAAAGTATTACTTTAAGGGGGTGCACACCTATGCAACCAGGTTATTGTGAGTTTTTTATTTTTCCCCCTCAAAGATTTCAGTTTGTTTTTCAATTGAATTGTTCACGTTATAGGTCACATTAAAGGTGGAAAATGTTCTGACATGATTTATCTTTGTCTCATTCTTTTACATCACAAGAACCTGACATTTTAACAGGGGTGTGTAGACTTTTTATATCCACTGTATACTGTGGACTGGGTGCAGTTCATTGTGCCATCATTAGGCAATTGGTGGGAGCATTCTTATAATAAATAATGCTTGAACTTTAATTGAACATGGATTGTCTGCATTGTCAGGCATTACATAATGGAACTTAGCACTGGGAAAGTTGTAAATAAACTACAGACTAAAGAGAATGGTGAAAATACTGTATTCCTATGTAATTTACTAATGCTAATCAGTCGGCAACACCATAGCTTTTAGTACTTACAGTTGTACTCCTCCTAGCTAGCTACTAGCCGAAGTTAGCGGAATAGTGGTCCCCTGTGCCACCGGAGAACGTTTGGAATAGTGGTCCCCTGTGCCACCGGAGAACGGTAATCTTGTAAACGGTGATCTTGCCTGCATGGTTCCTTGCCCAGGTATCACGTTGGGAGGGCAGGAGGCAGCCGATGAGCCATGGTTTCAGGCATATGAATAAGCACAGACAATGTTGGTGATTTATTGTTTTTTTTTGTAGGAATGTAGATTACTATGATGTATGGAGTAACAACGCATGTCTGGATCCTCTGTCCACCTGGATGTTACCCCTGCATTTGTCCGTGTGACACCGATTGTGACAGGCAAGCAATTGTACTAAAACAAAATCATTTAATACATTAAAATACATTTAGATTAGGAAAAGTGACTATGAATCACTTGGTTGGCCTCAACGTGCAATACCAATGGGAAAATTGATTTGGCGATTCAACTGAAATTAATGATTTAAGAGTGCTAATGAAAAGAAAAAAGTTATTGATACTCTGGGACTAAAGTTGCTGGTAAGGGCTATGCATTAGCAGAGAGTGGAATGACAGTGTTATATATTCAAGTCTTAATCAGTTCAAATTATACTTCTCTGGGGATTAGAGATGTGAGAGCAAGCATGGAGTAGGATTCAGTCAATTAGTTCATATTTCTTGCTTTTAGAGTGAACTGTGTACTGTTTTTGCAGAAGATAAAACATAGCATGGCCTAGTCACTTGGGCTCTCAGATGCTAGACTTCTGACCACAGAAAGCACAGTCTGATAATCAAACAAACACTACTATGCCTGTTAGTAATATATGAGACGGCCCCTATGAGATGTGAGATGGCCCATCACATTTTTCAGGAGGAAAAACATAGAAGAAAGCTGCCTGTAAACCCACAGCCAGTGCTTTCCTAGTCATAAAATACAGATTAAAGCACAATATACACTTTAAAGCAACATAGGGGAAAATTAATCCCTTGTACATGTCTGGGCTGTCTCTTTCCAGCAACAACTATACAACCTGTCTCAAAATGGCCAGAGTCAGATGCAGGAATTATGTACAGGAGGGGACATCTCTTGCACCAAGCCATCATACTGGTGGTGTGGATAAAACCTACATTTCACATTCCGTGAGTGGGCGAGCCTCAGCCTCTGAACTGATTACAAAGAAATGGAGTACTATTGCAAGGATACCGAGAACCAGTGAACTGGTGTGTTACATATCTCTCAGCTGGGATGATGGTTTGATCCTGAGAATGTTTACTCACTGATATAACATCATATTATGTAACATCGCAGTTCCTCTGCGGGTCGTTAGGAGGGATGGTGAGTTGGCATTGATTTGTATGTTGTAACAACATGTCATGGGGTTTGTCTCAGGCAATTGCTTCAGAGTAAGATTATGTTTATTAACACGCCTTGGGTACCCAGGGAAAATACTCGATGACAGCAATCAATAGTATTCTCTGCGGAAATTATAACATGTACAACACCGTTTCCAAAAAAGTTGGGACGCTGTGTAAAATGTAAAGGAAACAGAATGCAATGAAGGGCAATTTCTTTAAACCCTATTTTCAAAAGAAAATAGTACAAAGATGACATCAAATGTTGAAATTGGGAAATGTTATTGTGTCCTGAAAAATGTATGCCCACTGTCATTATGCAGCAGGGGTAGCAGGACACAGAGGTTGCTTATACAAAAACAGCTTTCAATAAACAAACTCGGTTGAAAAACAAAACAGCAGGAAAAATGAACAGTGACTGCAACAATGACCAACAAGAAACATAGGGACAGGAGGAACTTAAATAGGGGCATAACGAGGGGGCAAACGAGACCCAGGTGCAAACAATACTACAGAGGGCAAGCTACGTTCAAAATCAAAGGACAAAAACCAAACAGAACAGGCCACGTTCAAAAGAAAAGGCAAAACCCAAACAGAACAAAAACAGAATCTAACACACACTTTGAATTTGAGGACAGCAACACGTTTCAAAAAAGCTAGGACAGGGGCAACAAAAGACTGGAAAGGTTGTGTAATGCTAAAACAAAAAACTGGTGGAACACATCGCAACTAATTAGGTTAATTGGCAACAGGTCAAAAACATGATTGGGTAAAAAAGAGCATATCAGAGAGGATGAGCCTTACAGAAATAAAGATGGGGAAGGGTTCCCCACTCTGTGAAAGACTGCACAGGCAAATAGTGCAACAATTTAAGAATAATGTTTCTCAACGTAACATTTAAAAGTGTTTGGAGATCTCATCATCTATGGTACGTAATATGATTAAAAGATTCAGAGAATCTGGATAAATCTCTGAACGCAGGGGACAAGGCCAAAAACCAGTACTGGAGGGCCGTGATCTTCAGGCCCTCAAACGGCACTGCATTAAAAACAGACAGGATTCAGTAGTGGACATCACTGCATGGGCTCATTTAAGATGGACTGAGGCGAAATGGAAAATTGTCCTGTGGAATCAAAATTTTCAATTATTTTTGGGAATCATGGATGCCGCTTCCTCCGGGCTAAAGAGGAGAGGGCTTGCTGTCAGCGCAGAGTTCAAAAGCCAGCATCTGTGATGGTGTGGGGATGCATTAGTGCACATGGCATGGGTGACTTGCACATCTGTGAAGACACCATTAATGCTGAACAATATATACAGGTTTTGGAGCAATATATGCTGCCATCCAAACGATGTCTGTTTCAGGGAAGGCTTTGCTTCTTTTAGCAAGACAATGCCAAACCACATTCTGCACGAATTACCACAGCATGGCTCCGTAGTATAAGAGCCCGCGTGCTAAACGGGCCTGCCAGCATTCCAGACCTGTCCCCTATTGAAAACTTTTGGCACATAATGAAACGAAAAATACGACAAAGGAGACCCAGGACTGCTAAGCAGGTGTAATCGTATATCAAGTAAGAATGGGAAAGCACTTCACTTTTAAAACTACAGCAGTTGGTGTCCTCAGTTCCCAAACGCTTACAGAGTATTGTTAAAAGAAGATGTGATGCAACACAGTGGTAAACATGCCTCTGCCCCAACTTTTTTGAAACATGTTGCTGGCATTAATTAAATATAGGGATAAATGATTTGCACACCATTGCATTCTGTTTTTATTTGCATTTTACGCAGCATCCCAACTTTTTTGGAACCAGTGTGGTAAATGGAGTTTTACAGTATGACCAAAATTACACTGAATTGGCCCTATAATGATTGGCATTAACATATACATGATGCACATATCTAAGATTGACCTATAACCAGGCTTGGAATTTCGTTATTTTAGGGGCAAGGACATTCGGCCTTCGATGTCACAAAAATGTTTAGGGCACAAAGGCCACATGCCAGGGCACAAAGGTCATTGTGTGAAATAAAGGCTTTGGAGCTTACAAATAGACAAGGTGAATTGATGATAAGAAAAAAACATGTATGACATAAAAACATACATTATACACTCTTTTAATATCATACTACGAATAATAATTTATTATAACTGATATGGTTTTTCTACATAAATTCCTACGCTGTCTATAACAGGATCAGGGTGTCAACAGTTACACAATATGTGTAATATGTGTCATGTCGGTGCCAATCTAATTGCTGCAGTTGTGAAAATGACAGTTAACAGTACAGTACAGTAACGGTTGTTCTCTGAACTGACCACTTCAAGCATGAACTCAACTCACTGAATACGGTGCTTCCACCCGACATATTCAGAAGATATCCCCATGTTAGAAAAAAACTATAGTTATTTTTATTTTGCAGATAACGTGATTTTGTTGTTTTAAATTATCCGCTAATTTTAGTCATGCTAACTGGCTATCCAGCTGCTAGTCAATAAAGAAAGTGACTTCAAGGCAAAGCACACATGTGAAAAGAGCATTCAGGAACAACTTTCTGATAGATGATTTTCTGTTTTTGTCCTGTTTAACATTTAAAATGTAGCATCCATGCTACTCAGTGCAGTTTCTTTAAATGGATGAATATTTTTTAGCAAATAAAAATACATTTTAGTAACATTTTAGTAACTGAATGTCATACAGCATATCTTAACAGCAATTTTAATATGATCACGATTAATGAGGGGAATGGTTATTGCCCATGGCAACCTAAAAAAGGAGCCAGACTGCACTTTTCAGGCCCACTTGAGGCTGTGTTTAGAAAATATGATGTGTGAACTATTACTAAGCAAAATGTACCTTGTGAATGTGCATGAAACACTACGGTGATCTTCAAACTCTTCAAACCCCTCTTCAAGACTGCCATCCCAGGCACTATTGAGTCAAAAGGTCCGAAACGTACAGTCCCTGCCCAATCTAACCTGACCGCACACAACACCCAGACAGTATAACCTGTACCATTGTGTAGCCAGAGCCGGAAGGCAAGGCTTTGCTACACTGTTGGTCTGGGGCTGTGGATTACACCCATGTCTGGGAGCTTTGGTCGCAGTCTTTACTCACACCAGTTTTGGAAACCATTTTTTAAGCCATTTCCGCCCGTTATGGAGTACACCAAACAAATGCAAAAATGCAATACTGGCTTGTTCATGACTGCTTTAGCATGGTCCAACAGACCGTTACTCTGCTTGACAACTGCTTGGACGTCCCTCAACACTTTGACAAGGTCCCCATCATCATCTGAGGCCAAGTCTGAGCCCCACCCTCAGGAGAGTTCTTCTAGGTCCTCCTCGTCCCCCGGGCAAACTGACATCTCCAAGTCTGAAATTGTGCAACACCTCGGTGCAGAATAAAAGGGCACAGAAAAAACGTAGCATCGATGTGCCGTCACAGTAGTACAATGATTCTCAACCAACTGTTCTGCTATGAGCCCCTTTGCACGACTGGCATTTTGTTTGCATAATGCCGCCAACATTGAATGACGTCTACACAACTGTACACTGCTCATCGAATATTTGTATTCGCAGTTTTTCTTCAATTAATTTCGTTCAATGGCTAAAAATTAACTACTGACAAACAGCCAAGCCATATTTGAATTATGAATTGTTCCAGTAATGAGGCAATGGGGGTTTGGTTAACTAAGATGTTTTAATATGAGACCTAAAAGCTGCTTCGTGATCAGAGCAAATTCCTAGGCTTTGTCAGAGAGTCAATGCGGTCTTGAGTTTAATATGCAGTAAAAGTGGGTTTGGAGCTATCAATAGAGTTAACGGTTTGTCTGGTTACAACGTCACCATGATGGACGTGATTATGGTTACCAGCCCTGTTCACAGTTTTTTTTTTTTCTTTTAAACAGGTCAAGGCATTAGTTATTTCAATATTCAGACAGTGCAGTTAAATTACAAAGTCCATAGCTGTATGGATTTACCCTCGATGTCGCGGAGCAGTAGGGGTAATTTGCCGTTTTGTAGGTGGTTTGATGTGGACCAGAAGGATATTGTGACTTTTCCTGATTCTTTTCATCCCCTAACACCTGAGTTGGAAACTATATTTGCAAAGGATTAAGTGAATTTGCTCTGACTGGTACATTAGAAGAAAGCTTTGATTATTGTGTTTTGGCTTATTGCAATGTTTCTCCATTCCGGCTATGCTCTGTCCACATTCACTGCCTCCTTGCGGCTATTTTTTTGTATTTGGTTACAAGGTTATGTGTTCATAAAAGTTCTCATATAAATCCCCCTCATAAAACACAATAGTGTTATGACCATAGGTGCTGTATGATCTGTGGGTAAGTGGATTGGATCTGTATCCCACTGCTGCACTGACCTGTCTTCTTCCATGCATTTACAATACAGCACGGGCCTAGTGGACTTTCTCTGGGCCACCCGGGTGGTTCTGAGTTTGGAGTCCCACACCCAAATTAAATAACGATGCAAAATCTGATCTGAGCTCTAAAGCCTATCAGCACCACGTGAAGCAAGTGGCCTATGCTATTTTTGTTGTGTTGCAATTAATGTACTGGAGGCTACTAGATAGTCAGGTTATCTGTTACAAACATTCCATGTGAATGCAGCCATTCTCACAGCTTACCAAAATAATCAGAATGCCGGACGTCATTACGGTAGGAATGACAATATAGAGAGAACAGCAAATTAATTTCAAATACATTTTTTTATTATTAAATAAAAAAATTTATTTGAAATTAATAAAACTAACAAAAATCCAATTAACCAATATTGCCTACAGCCCACCATAGTGAGATGCAGCCATTAGCAGCTAACTTGCTTGTTTGTTGATTGTTTTATTATGTGCACAGCCAGTGTCAATGGCTATATAGCCTCAAGTATTTAGTTGCCATTTCTAAAGTTTCAAAACACACATCAAAGGTCCAATAAGGTAAAATACTAAAATGCATCAAAGGTCCAATAAGGTACTTAAGGGTTTAAGATAAATGCAGACCATCTATATTGTTAAACTTGACAGATTTTGGGGCTTTTACCACCTGAGACTAGCAGAGAAATATCCACATTTGATTACAAAAACAATATGAATGCAACATACAAATTGACATGCAATGTTTTTCTGTGCTGAAAGTGCTCTTGGAAGCATGACTGAGAATTTTTAGGGGATGCATTTCTTGTGGACTAATGAACACAATACATACATTTTAAAGTTTGGGGGTACAATATGTCTTTATCACCAGCATCCATGGTATGGAATAAAGCAAAAACAGGGTAAGCATATTTAGTTGTGGTCCCAGAGGGCTGAAGCACTAATGTGTCCAATATGGGATTGATTTATACATGGGACACAAGATGTGTACCAGCAGGGTAGGGCCTGCTCCACACCGGGTTGTTACATTTTAGTTTTTATTTTTTCAAGTTCTAGTCATTCTGTTTCTATGCTGAGTGTTGGTTCATTCCTTGTATTCATTGATTTCACCTGTGTCTAGTTTTGTCTTCTCACCAGTGTCTTGTTATCCCCTCATCACATCCCTATTTATTGTCCCTAGTTCCCTGTTGGTTTGTTGGTCATTGTTTCATGTTACGTTTAGTTCCTGGCGAGTCCTGGCTCGCCTTTTTGTGTTTTGCTATAGTAAAGCTTCTAATTAAAAACTGTAATTATTGTTACTATGCGTTTGTGGCCTTCCTCTCTATGGAATGTAACAAGATGACAGCAATTAACACGCAACTAAAAACAGAAATGTTTTGGCCCTCCAGGAACAGAGTGTATTTGAAAATCTAAGTCAGAATAATTTGACTTTAAATACATAGTAAAGAAACACTAGGAATGTGACTCTGTTCACCATGTCAGTGATATCAGTAATGTATGTTGTCACTGTAAACCTGTATTTAAACTATTGCACTGATATCTACACAGCAATAATGCACATATGTTCTCCATATTTACAGTGCCAAAACACAAATACTGTTTTCCCATCTCTTAATGTGTCACAAATGCAATTCCAAATCGTGATATGAAATAAATTGCTTTTTTATGCGCAGGACATTTTTTTAATAAGACATTACAGGCATCACCTAGCCCTGTTCCTTTTCTTTGACATATCTTCTGTAGCACCAGCTCTGACATAAATCACAGCCCTAGCTACATGACAGCGAAAGGTGAAACCAAAAAGGCTCCTAGAGAATATTCTCGTCCACCTCAAGATTTTACACAGATCCATTATAATGAACTTTAAACTTTAGTCACTGGCTTTGGGCCAATAATTATAATATGCTGTAGTCTTTCTGTTTTTTTGTAGATATATTGTATTCTGTATGTCATAGGTTGCAATTAGGAAAGGTGTGTGCTATGCTCTATAGAATTCCATACAAATACATTATACACAGTGCCTTTGGAAACAGACCCCTTCACTTTTTCCACATTTTGTTGTGTTATAGATTTAATCTATAATTGGTTGAAAAGAAAAATGTATTGCCATCAACTACACGCAAAGCCCTGGAATGACAAAGTGAAAACAGGTTTTTAGAAATTGTGCCAACTTATTGAAAATACAAAACTGAACTGTTTCATGTAAATAAGTATTTGGACCCAATGCCATTATTGACCCAAGGTGCATTCTGTGTCCCTTGATTGTCCTTGAGATGTCTCTCACGAACTTGATTATAGTCCACCTGTGGCAAATTCAAATGATTGGACATGACTTAGAAATGCACTAGCCTTTCTATATAAGGTCCCATGCAACATCTCCTCAGCAGTCCATCATTCAGGCCTTTTGTCGTAGAGTGGCGACATGGAAGCCACTCTTGAGTAAAAGGCGTATGCCATACCGGCCTTAAGGATTCTGCAAGCATGGGGTAAAATATTCCCTGGTCTGATTAGACCAAAATTGAACAGCTAATTAAACTGAATGTCTGGGGAAAAACAAGGTACTGCTCGTCACCTGGCCAATACTATGCCTAACGGTGAAGCATGGTGGTGGAAGCATCACGCTATGGGGATACTTCTCAGTAGCAACGACTGGGAGAACTGAGCAGCATTGAGGGATAGATGAACAGAGCTGAATGCAGATTGTCCCAGAGCGCAGAGGACTTCAGACTTTTGACCTGAAGCACACAGCCACGATGCTGGAGTCGCTTCGGGGCAATGTCTGTGAATCCTCTTAAATGGCACAGCCAAAGCCTGGACTTCAACCAAACTCAACAGCTGTGAGGAGACCAGAAAATGTAATCAATGCTTCCCCTCCAATCTGACAGAGCTTGAGAAAATCTACTGTATAAGGATGAATGTATGAGCAATGCTGGTGGAGGCAGACCCAAGAACTCTCATTTTAAAAAAACTTGTTTTTCTTTGTCATTAGGTGTAGATTGTAAAATGTAATTGTAAATTCTGTTCTCCTTGACTTGGAAACCAAAAAGTGATCTCATGATCTACCCTTGTTAACGTAAATTGCTTGATGATGCATAAGTGGATAAGTCTAGAAAAGACTGTCTCATTTAATAGAAGAGAATTTTCGTGCATATTCAATTTCCCCAACTCCTCTCCTTAATTACCTTTGAACTTTTCAAAAGAAGGCCACAGAGGAGAGGGAATCTGCGGAAAAGCGTTTGAGAAAATAGAAAGAAAGGCCCAGAGGGAGGGACTTTTTATCCTCTCCACCAATGATCTGAGAGGAATAGAGGAAACATGGATGAAAGAAGCCAGAATTTGACAGCTAGTAAAGTTTTCAGACATAGCCTTGTGGTACATTATTACGGTCTATATTCTTAAAACATTTTTAGCGCTGACTTCTTGCACTCTGTATTAATGTCAATGAGGTCCCTTGACCACGTTCCTGTCGTTTAGTACTTTCTTCGTCCGGACGCAGAGCTGAGGTGGGCAACAGCTTGCTGCAGTGCTGTCAGCCTGCCAGTACTACGTTACATTATTTATCTCCCTCGCACACAAACCGACCAACTGACCACCATTACCATAGCAACATACACTTCAGTAAACAGTGCAGAGTTAGACTGCTTCTGTTTTGTAGTGTGCCTGTGAAAGAAACAACCCCAGCGCGGCCATTCCAAAGGACAGTATTCAGAAGAGGGGAAATTCTTAATTCCAAATAGTAGGTCCTGTTAGTTGAGCCACCTTGCCTCTAGTAAATATTCCACAGGACCGGGTTACAATCATAGAGGTCAGGCTTCAGCAGTTCTACGGCCTCCATCTGGTGCACTTAGAACACTGGTGATTAAGGACAGAGAAGAGGAAGCTTTTTAAATAAGGCATAACTACATTCCGGGAACTTCTCCTGCTTCGGTGAGCATTGCTGCCAGGGCGAGAGACATTTGGAGTAGACAGATGACAGAGAGAAAAGAAGAGATGGATCGTTTGAGTGTGTATGTGTGTATGTGTGTGTGTGTGTGTGCGTGTGTGTATGCTCTCGTGTGTGTGTTCATGGTCTGACAGGTGACCATCAGGATGGTGATGAAAGAGTCTGACCTGCAAACGGCAATGGTGAGCTAGCCACTGCCTCAGAGAAGGCAAGGTGGACAGGTTGGGCCAAACCCAGGTTGACACGCACACCTCTCGCACTATCCATCGGGGTACAGTATGCAAACAGGTACTCAAGGAGAGATTGGCAATTATAGCCTTGGTTGGCGATTCAAGAGGCGGACATGTTCAGTACACTCCCAGAGATGTGCCGTTGGAAAGTGACAGGTGTTACTCAGTGGGGCAAATGTGTTTACATTTATTTCATTCATTTCAAGTAATGAGAACATTTCAATGAATGTTTATAAAGTAAAATGAAAAAAGGGAAGCACAGAGGCCACATTTTATATCTATTTTTAATGATTTGGATCTATAGCAGTATATTTTGTTTTTGGTCAAAATTGTTACAGATCGGAATATTCTCAGCCTCTAATAAAAGTGACTGACATTTACCCCTTCCTTAAACCCAATTACCCAGTATATTACGTTTGTTTCCCACATGCTCTCACTCTAACACCTACACGCTAATACCCTAATATCAACCCAATACGAATACACTCATATTCTTGGCCCAAACGCTCTGTTTGTTATTCATAGATACCAGTCTACGTTTTGGGCTGAAGAAGTAAGCAACAATTGTGGAGGCAGTGGTTGCTCTCAGGCATCCAGTTGTAATTTATACTCATAGTATCACAGCAACACAATCCTGGAACAGCAATAACCAAGACCACAGGTTGCTGCCTGACTGCAATACAAAAGAGAAACTGACGTTTCTTCAGCAGTAGGACAGCTTACATGGCTCACCCCACCTTCCATTTTATGATGGCTAGTCACTTACCAGCTTATCACCCATACTGTTAGGTAGCACACAGCAAGCGCTAACTAGTATCTTAAAGCCCACGAGAGCTAATAACGTCCTCACATAACATCATGCTACACAGCGTGTATTACTAACCCACTAACTGAGCAGGTTTGAAAATAAAAACATGGATGGTGATCGTAACAGTCTGTACAAAGCTGGTGCTCATGTTTTTTTGTTTTTCATTACCCTCTGCAGTCCATCTCCCTGGAGCATTCTCCCACACTCCCTTCAAAAGGCTTTTCATTTGCCAAACCATCCAGACCCACAGCTTTAACATGCTGAGTTGTTGTGGACAACAGAGGGAAAAATTTAAAGGAACAGTACATATTCACAGAATGCAAAAAAATACTTTTGCTACATACACAAATCAGCATCGAAAGGCTCCTCAGCCTGATGCTCATGCCCAGGTCAAGCTTTCTAGTAAATTTCATGGAGGCTTATGGCAAAATGTTTCAATAATGTCTTGAAAATATTACTGTGCATTTGACAATGGGTTAATTGCTTTAAACAACTATTAAGTATGTTATGGTTAAAATTGTGATATGTTCATTTGGGCTTGCCAAATTGTAAGCCTATTTTGAAGCTTAGTTGAATAATAGTTTATAAATCCCTTTTCTACAACTTGGACTGTGCTTCTAGAAGCTTTAATTTGAAGGCCCAGTTGAATAATGGAAGTACCCTTTCAAGAAACACATTTTAACCAGCTAAATCCTGTATAACATCCAGTAATTACATTACACAAAAGCAAACATTACATGTAATAAGCCTGAACATAGTGTCTTATTCCTCATCCAGGATGACACCCATATTAGTCAGTGAATTTGACCCACTGATGTGTTTTCGTGAGCTTGGTTAACTCCAATGATATACTTTCTATTGGGGCCAATTGTTAGCAACGACGTTGACTCAAGATGTATTTTGAATTGTGCACATTCACGGATAAGTAATTAGAGCCTATTAAGCACAGGTCATACAGTGCCAGGCACCAAGCAAATGGGTGGATCACAACCTTTGTCCTTGTTGTTAATTAATCAGTTGCTGCTTAGGAAAAGCTAAAGTAGGTTGCTCAATTTAGTAAAAAGATACACATATTAAGCATGGCATATTAAACAAATACACACTTTTGTTAAACCATACTACAATATGTTGTAATGTTTGGTACATTGCGGTTGCACAAGTCACCCTGTAAAAAAGGACCCCTTGAGGTTGTGCTACAAATATAAAAGTCAGCTCAGCCCAAATACCCTTTTGAACCAGGTTTTCATCTGTAGCACTGTCCCAATATTCTGATAAACCAGATCTATCGAAGTGACTTTTCATTCACACTCACATAAACCATTGCGCCAGAGACTAAACAATATACATTTTTATTAAGTTTAGGTTTTATGTTTAACATTGATTGCCTTTCTTGGAGTGGGTTTGTACTGTACATGGCCAATATATAATCTATTATTTGAGTCAGAAATGTGACCGCAAAGACATTTCCGTGCACCCCAAGCATCAAGGGATCACTGTACTGACAACAAAGGCTCATACACATCAAACTAGTAACCTGTTAAACATTCACATTTCAAAGTAAATATAAAAAATAAATTACAATAGGGTTACTTCTACTGGAGGATCCCTAATAAACATTCCAACAATTAATACTTTTTTAATACAACTGTTTTTAAATTAATTTGCAAATGTACACTGTAAAGGGTTTGTGTTTTTGGTTTTATAACCTAAAAGATAAACCATAAAAATAAAGGTAATAATAATTATTAACATTGTGTGTTACTTATTTTATGAATAGTACAATTCAAACTACTCTAGAGACTGTACATGTACTTTGCCCTCACAATACTGACCAATGGAATTCAACTGGATAACTTTATGGTTACTAGCAAATCCCTAGTGCAAAAGCAGAAATTCATGTTCTCTGAAGTGTTTAAATATGTTTTCAGGACAGCCACGGCAGTATAACAAGAAACAATATCAATTGTTCAATATAAATAGTTGCATCCATTCCTTTAACAGAAGTCCTGTAACACAGGTCAGACGTAAGGTCTTAGTTTTTGTGACAATGACTGGAAGTGAAACGTTTTTGGGAGGAATTCCTGCCACCCTTATGCTGCTAATTAGCCCGAAATGCAGATGGGGAAACCCTCGGCTTCAGCCTGTTTACACTAAATGTGATTCATCAGTTAGTGTGCAGGTGATGGGTGTAATACATGCTAAGTAGATCAGCAGCCTGGTATTTTTCACCATAATGTTAGCTGGGTCACTCTTGGCCCATATGTTAGATCAGTGGGATTTTGATTTACTACAAACTAGCATTTGCTTTTGTAAACATGGACCCTCCAAATGAAGAATTGGCCTTAGGCCTCTGGTGTTCACAAAAGCTAACTCAGATGTCATGAAATAACTGCCTGCCAATATGACGAAAGTAAGTGGTGGTATGCAAGTTTATGCTAGTATGCTTAATGATAAATAGTACACCTACCAAACTGTCTGAGGAACAAAATGCCTTATTGACAGAAAAGGTGCAGAGAGATTGAGATGTGTTTTTTTGCTGGAAGAGCTGCAGGCCGGATTTGAACCCATGCTGCTGCAGTACATGTGCAATGGAGACAGCTGCTTAGGCTGCTGGACCAGCCTAGAACACTCAAAACTCTTTCTATTTTTATCATCTGGTGGT
Organism: Esox masquinongy; assembly: GCA_016801175.1. Classification (NCBI taxonomy): domain Eukaryota; kingdom Metazoa; phylum Chordata; class Actinopteri; order Esociformes; family Esocidae; genus Esox; species Esox masquinongy. The sequence goes on along the minus strand of JACXGI010001431.1, from coordinate 58,990 downwards.
TGGGGCAAACCCACCCTCCCTTTTCCCATCTTTCTCCAAAAGGACCTGGCACAGGCACTGTGAGGCTTGAAGCACCCACGAGCTCCACAGCACCCTGGGCGCCACAATGGCTTTGCCTGAAAGCAGCCGTCTGCAGCCTGACCCTTCTCTCATTCTCTGCCTCTTTTTGGCTCTCTCTCACTCTTCTGTTAACTTCAACCTCTTATTAGCATCTACCGATTAGCTCACTGCCTCCCCATTTACTGTAAACGGCATTCTTACCCACGGAGCAACGATTCACATCAGAAATCCATGGTCGTTGAACAATTGCTGACATTTGGTTCGTCCACCCTGGCCACCCATTGCCTACAGACGGACCAGACCTGACCTAATACGAAACGATCACAGACGTGATATCAAGGCGTAAGCTTCAAGGTGTCACGTCATAGAAGACACCTGTGTTTGTTCTGCTGACATGCTTGAATCTTAATTCAGATCAGATTGTTCAGAGGGACAGTTTACTGTAATCCTGTTTCCACCCTTTTGCATCTGGACAGATCTTCAACAACAACAACAACAGATAAGTGAATGTTTGCATTTCATTACAAGGTGTGTTAAACCAACTGAGGACCATTATAGTTCAGTTCCCGCCCTACATATCTCTTATCGTATCAGAGAAGACGCTCAACCTTACATTATATCCAGAAAATTACTGCTTGCACTAAAATCCCTAAGCTAACTTGAGAATGCCTTGCGCTTTGGAATCCGTTGAATAGTCTCAGAACTGCAAACTATTCTTGTGGTAAATGAGTGGCAACAAACAAGTCTTGTGCAATGTGCAATATCTAAACAAGATGCTTTAGTGTACTCATAACCAGTGAAACTGTTCAAGAACTATCTCTCCTTGTTCTTTCCTATTGGCTAATTCAATCGCGACATCCCCAGAGGGTAATCATTCCTCTCCCTATCCCATCATTTTCATGACATTGTTCTCAGAATGCGAGCACATCTTCTAATAAGTCTTTATTATACAAAAACAACCTAGGAAAGGAATCGATTTATTTGCATATAATATGAATTGTTTTTGTGCCCGTCCTCGGCTGAATCAATCTGGCAGTAATTGCGTTCCCCACCACCTCCCCTCAGGAGAAGAGCTAGCAATTAGAAAGGACAGGTGATGCCATGCCGCCCCGTTGCTCAATAAAAGTCTCTCCCTCCTCATGTTAATTAAAAATCATAGCAGGTCTTAAGTGAGCAAAATCTGTGGCATTTCACTTCCCCTAAGGTTTAGGACACGTTCAGCTTTATTTTGGACTAATTGACCAGTCAGTTGTTTGATATTTATTTTTCCAATTGGATTGGAATTGTTCACTTTAGGCGATTTTCTCATCCTCCCCTGGGTTTGACATCAGGATTACACATGGAGCCTCGCCAACAGCAGAGAAAGAGAAGGAGGCAAATAGATACTAAAAACTCTGTTGTCGTTTTACCATTTCAATTATAGACAATTACATTGAAAACGTTCTAGGCTCTAAACAGGCATCAGACACCAGACGGCGGTGGCAAGCTGTCTAACAACATAAAATGTTGGCTAAAATGCTAATATATGCAGAAGCACACCAATCATAACAACAATCGACAAAACTAAATCCCTGAAGTTCTGAAGTGCGCCATCAACAAATAAATGTCTAATAATGTTCATGCGATTTACATGAACCACAAAACAAAAACTAATCTGGTAAAAAAAAAAAAATACACCTGAGAGTCAACGCAACAACAATCTGTTCCATCTGTTTAGCAGCCTTGATAAACTCCTGTAACCTTCCTCGGATTCCCTAACCTCAGCTCCCCACACTGCCTCCATGTTTCCCTGAACAAAAAGCCAAGCCTCCGAAGGGAAGACAACAGATTAGCTTCCCCCTGTCTCTCCCTCACAATATTGTTCACACCCGTGGAGTGTTGTTTCCAGAGTGGCTCCGTGAGGGAAAGGAGAGACAAGTATACAAAAAAAAACACAAAAAACTGGGGTACATTGGAGGTACTGGGAACGGTGTATCTTCTACAACCAGCCGTGTCACAGAAGCTGTGTGCTAAACCTGCGTAATCGTATGGCGGGGGATGACGCGTGTAAAGCGGTATTGGACAGATACGAGAAAGCGGCGCTGTGCAGTGTGACCCACTCCCGACTCCCCCGTTAAACCGTGCTGGGCTACGGTGACACAGCGCGTTGGTACTGTCTGTTCAGAGCCAGGCTGTTTGGTGGGTAAACCTGTCCCTGACTGAGAAATAACGAAACACCCCTTTGGATGTACATTACATTATTGCTATTCATCTTCGTTTTGGTCTCCATTTCTTGCGTTCCATCTGTCTCGCTTGCTCTTGCAGTGTCTATGTTGCTCAGTGTCTCGCTAGCCCTCTATCTCTCTCTCCTTTTTTTCTCTTTCTCTCTGTCCCTCCCTGTCATATGAACTGTGTATTTGTCCTTTCAACTAGCATACTGGTGCTATAATATACATACAGCACTTGCGTGCGTGCGTGTATGTGTGTGTCTGTGTGTGACGCGATGGTTTCTGGTCGGCTGCATTAAAAAAAGCAACATATCACCAGTTGCACACAGTGGAAATGCTGCTGGCAGGGCTGCGGGGGGGTCATGTGTGAGGAGTCCGAGTGTGGTTTGGGTGTAAGCACGGACACCATGTATGCCTGCACATGTGTGTTCTTACACGAGTGTGGGTTGATTGCCTGTAATACTAACAGATCACCTCTCTCGGAGGCTTGGCTCTGGCATTCGCATGCGCGGTCACAACTTTCTAGAACGGGCTTTCTAGAAACAAAATGTGAAACAGTCGTTCGATGTGCGTCTGCGGTACGCTTTCGGGCACGCTAAAAAGTGGAATCGGGAATAAAGGCGCGTTGAAGAAATAGGTAGAAAAGATGGTTACATGCGTTACCAGTGTTACATGAAATTAACACGCTTCTGTGGGAGGCTGAACATGTTAGACAAGTCTGAGTAAGTATTGGATCAAAACATGGATCATCATTTCGAAGACATGTTTGGCAAACATGAACGATAGCTTCGAACAAACTGTACTTTTCCATTATTAGACAAAATAATTTCTATCATCACAGATGTTACACACTTTTATGTTTGTTACAGAGTCTGGAACAAACAGTAAACATTTGCATTAATAAAAAATATATATACTGAATTTCTTTATATTTAGGATTTATCTAAAAAGGTCAGCTAAGAACCAAATACTTACAATATTACTCACAAAAGTATTCACCCCCTTGGATTTAATTTGGAATTTTGGCCACTATTCAAATTGTTCTAATTTAATTGCAAAATACCAACTATAAAATAATTGATTGCGTAAGTATTCACCCCCTTTAATCAATATTTGAAGGAGACACAATTGGCAGCAATAACAGCCACGAGTCTCTACCAGCTTTCACATCCGGACACAGCAATTTTTGGCCATCCTTCTTTGCAAAATTCCTGAAACTCCATCATGTTGGATGGGGGCCTTTGGTGAACAGCAATTCTCAACTCTTTTCCATGACATACATAGATGCTAAACTGGAATATCTTCTTGCAGTCTGAACTGTCTAATCTATGTTGGCGAAATGCGGGACGTTACCTAAATGGTAAAACAATGTCCGCACTCAATGTAAAAAAAAAATGACCGGAATGACAATAACGGACATGGCTCCTTTGCAAAATATTTTTTTAATGCTCAGGTTGATCTTAGCTTGGAATCAGCATCATAAAAAATGTAGGTGCTAGATGATGTCTGTGGGTTTGGCATGTTTCCTGAGTATGTGTGTGAGCGCGCGTGTGTGGCGGGTTGAATGCATATATGCATGCATGTGGTGTGCTCGTCTGAGTGCATGCAATTATATGTAAGCACCTGTATATTATATGTATATATCACGACTACAAGCACGATTCTGTTTTACCATATGTGCGTGCGTTTGTGTGTGTGTGTGTGTACCGGGGGGGGGGGGGCAGGATAACAAAATGTGT
>JACXGI010001431.1:38193-54884 GCA_016801175.1 Esox masquinongy | reverse complement strand
AATTACAACAATGCAACAGTGACCACACTGCTTCCTCATGCTGCTGCAGGTGAGAGCAGTGCATTATGGTCCACTCCACACCGATGCCTCTATCAGCAAAGCAACCCCCTCCCGTCACTGTCACATGTCCTCTTCTAAGGGCTGATTGAGGATTTGTTTGACAGCATTCAACCACGGCTGTACCCCTGACCTCCTCCTTTCCCTCTGAGCAGTCCCTCTCTCTGATCAGTCATTATCACGCAATGACAAAAAATAGAATGGCTCTTGAAATGTATAAATAAAGGCTTTCGACACAAGTGGACTGTTCTGTCAGTCCTAATCCAGAAACATGGACACAATTGAAAACGGGCTTATTTCCGTTTCAATCTGTCTCATTAGAAACAGTGACTGAGGAAGATGTATCTCAGAGGCATGCTTTGATGTGGGTGGATCTTGCATGCGTTTGTGTTCGGACATGGGAAGCGTGTGTACATTCACTCTGCCAAAACAGTGTATTCAGTATTCCAGACATAACTGATGCTAGCTAGTGTAACCCACTCATTTCACCAATGGGCACTTACTCAGCCTTGGCCTAGAACACCAGAGGCTATATTTCAAGGTGCAAACCACTAGTTAACTTTTAAAAAAGAAAGCCATGTTACAGAACCTCGGAGCCCACAGAGTTCTGGAAAGAAGTTGTAATTGACTTATGAGACAAAGCTTTACATGTATCCAAGTGATGGTAAGAAGAAAATGTGGAGAACAACGCATCACTTATTGGTGCCATATGGTGAAAGGGGTGTTTTAGCTTGCGCGTGTATGGCTGCCAATGGAACTGGCACTCTTGTCTTCATTGATGATGTAACAACTGTCACCAGCAGTAGGCGGAATTCTGAAGTGTATTGGAACATCTTGTCTGCTAAAGTACAAGCGTAATCTGCCAAACATATTATTATACATTGCACAGCGACTTAAGAAGAACTGTTGTGATGTTTGCAATGGAAAAGCTTTCCCATTTTGCCCACCTGACCTAGACTACAATTAATGAGACCTTTTTGAATTGCATGAACGACAGTTAAGATGTGGTGACGTGCATACAATTTAGCCAAACGCTCCTACATTATATGAGTCTTTAAAGTCCACTGAAATGATGGCACCCATTTTGGAGTTGTATATGGTCAGTTGGAGGTTTGTCCTCTTACTCAAACCTGTCTTGTTATGTTCTCTCATATTTCTCAATCCTCACATGTTTGTCTTTATACTCTTATCAGGTTACTGAACGTATCCAGAGAACATTGTCATTTTAAGATTTTATTTTGTTTCAGGTGAACTGTTGTATACTGGTCTTTGGTGTATTGCTTTCCCATAAAAAAAATCTGTTCTCGTTCAATTTATAACATTCATTCCTACTGTAAGAAACGTTTCAATGTAGCCTTGTCCATATACAACCATGCATGGCAATTTATATGAATATGAGGTTTAAATGGCTAAATATTTGAACAGTGCACTAACTGTTCAAACTGTTAGCGTCTATTGCCATTCCTGAAATGCAGACCCCATTGATGGAGTACTGAATTTAGCTAGCCACCGAACAATGCCACTAAATATGATTTCTTATAATGTATGTTAGCTAGTTACTTTAGCCAATGACTACAACTCTTTTTGTAGGATTGAGAACACTTAGCCAGCTTCCAATTAAATACATCTGTGTTTAATTACATTGTGTAAGAACAATACATTTTGAGAGCATTACTTTGCCAATTTAGTGATGAATTTCACTTCCGGGGAAACAATTTTTTCCAGGTTGCAACAGAAACCTGCTCAGCAAAGGGTCCGTACATGTCAGCTGCCTAGTGGGTGAGCCTGGCAAAGTTGTTATAGTTACGATTAGGTTGGGTGCAGCTGAGTTGCAATTTTATGATTACTTGGGTGCTGTGGGAGTGATTGAAATGATCTCAGCCCATGGAAAATGGTTTAGAGACAGCAAATCTCGGTTTTAGAATAGACCGACTTTGCTATTAAAAGAATCCTTTTTAAACTTAGTCAATTCTGACGCTAAAATATATATTTTTTTAAAATCCTGACATATGGAGGCCACTTGCGTTAGGCCGCTTGCACCAAATATTTGTAGATATTTTCAATCTTCAATCAACTGTCTCTTGGTCGGAGGGTAGGACAGCACCACGGCTCGATGAGGCGAGGGCTAAATGAGCCAATGCGTGAACGTTTAGGTTGTGACCTTGGAACAGCCAGACTGAGAGCAGCGGGGAGCATGTGTGTTCGAGGCTGGGATGCGCAGAAGCACGGGGAGGCAAGCAGGGAGGCCCATACAGAGAGAAAGTGGAAATATATCAACCTGCAGGCATAATTGGCCCTCTGAGGGTCCTAGAAGTAGTGTGGGAGGAGAGATAGAAGACGGACAGTGGAGGGTTGACAGGGAGCGCACTGGAGTGGGGTGAAGGGGGATGGAAAATAGGAATGGAGAGGTGGCGAAGAGAAAGAGAATACGAAGCGGGGGGTATGACACGACCGAGGCAACATGTTGAGAAGGGAGAGAGGAGACAAAGATGGAGGACGGGAGAAGGAGAGTGAAAGATGAATGACGAACGTGATGGATGGAAACAACAGGGACGGAGAGGGCGAGGGCAACAAAGAGAGCAAAGAAAAACGAGAGACGGTGGAGGCGGAGGATGAGATGAGAGGGGAGGGAGGAGAGTAATGCTGACAGATGAGGCCGAACCCTGGAGGACAGGGAGAGATCATGTTGTCTGGGCATCCTTAAGCAGCTGAGAAGGTCAGCAAAGTAAAAAACAGACACACTGTCAAATGAGACAAACATCGCTGTGGACAAAGTCCATTCACAAGTACAGAGAATAATATACCTAATCATTGCACTGATGCAACTCCGATTCAGATTTTTTTCCCCCATTTCTCCGGCTTCTTTCAACAAGCTGCATGAGACTAGCGCCAGAGTGTGACGGCGCTCTCTCAAGCCATGCAGACGCGATTTAAGTTTATTCATGAATGCAGTGTGCAGGCTTCCACCCATTATGTAACACGTCTTTTCTGCCCAATTTACGAGCTACCATTATAGTTGTGTTACTGTAAATAGAGGAAGAAGTTAATTATCAAATTGCACTGCAGCAAGTGAGCTATATGGACAAATACACTGTTTAGAAATGGTATAGCCGTGGTTAAGTGTTTCAAAGTGAATGGTGTACTTTGTTCCTAAAAACATCCAACACACAGCATTGCAGTAATGTCCCAAGCGTGCCTTCACAATCGACAAATTCCATTAAAAAAAAAGGTCTTCTATGTCTGACGCGCATCAGTGTCTCAAAGCCTGTGCATAAGAAAGCTTTACGCCGTGTGGAAAGACCAACTCCAGCACAGCCAACTCGACACGGCGGCACAGTCTGCACCTTGGTTTGAAGATCCACGAACAATGCGATGAGCGGAAGAGTTAGGCAAGTGATTGTGCTGTGAGAGTGTGAGACTCACGTCAGCCGGGCCAGCTAGCAAAGTAATGCGTAGGCTGTCATACACCACTGCCGGCTCCACAAATTAAACCCTTGGGAGACTAAGAGAGAGGCCTCGAGACACACAGCAGCCTCACAGACGGAGTATACAGCGGAGAGAGTGGGAGGATCGCTGCTTTTCTTTCTTTTTGACTGTCTCTCTGTTTAACACCACAGGCTAGAATAATTTCATGCAAAGGATCACCAGGCGATATACGTTTGGACTGGTGTGAGTGGATGACGAAACGTCTATGGACGTGATTACGGATGTGCCCAGGACAAAGAGATCCTGTTCGACATTGTGTGCCTGGTTGGCCACTGATACAAGGCTCGCACGGCCAGTTTTCTGCCATTGTTGGGTCATTTATCACCACGCGAGGGGCAGTGACAGAGCACGGACCGCCCTGTGCGGAGATGACAGATGACAGAGTCTACATGATGGTTTCCATCAAAACCAGGGTTAATGCAGCTGACTCTATCCTTTCTCTTACCTTTCCATGAAAGAGAAAGCTCAAAGTGGGATTTTTGCTGGTGGTATACTCTGCCTGCTGTCCACGTGCAGCCATACGGTGTCTGTACTGACAGAGCACTGCTCAGTTAGGCCAAACCGAATTCTTTTCAATTAATAGTCGAGCACAAAGGTAGATAAGCTTTCCACTGACGGGTTTCCGTGGTCAAATGAACAGAAACTGGTTAGAGCTATATATAATACAGCATATAAGCATATAATACAGGATATAAGCAAGATTGAGCAGGTTTGGCCAAAATGATTTGGATATTTCAGAACTAGTGATTGATTTGACATAAATATGAAATATATGATGTTGAGAAACGTTAAAGTCGCCATGCAGACTTTGTAAAGGGATTTTTAAATCATCATTAATTGTATGAATGACAATTACACACATTGATGAAAAAAACTACAATCAGAAATTATAATTGTTTAGCCTTCTGTGGCCATTGATATGCTGACACTATGGGAAACTCGTTTTATATTTACTGTACCTAACTGGTCTGGAGCCCTTCCCAGGTAAACTGCCATTGGTCTATTATAATGTCCTGATCTAGGCCAAAATGTCCATCCCACCAGAAGAGGTCTTTTAGAGGGTCAGTTCGACCTCAGAGTGTAAAATGTATTTATTTTTTTAAATTTTTTTTACAGTACTGTCCCTTTAAGTAGTTTGCAGTAAAAAAAGATACACACAGCAATTTTCAGTCATTTTCAGGGATGCTTAATCAGTGTCAATTTTGTTTGAATAGAAAATTTGCAGTCACTTTTATAAGCTCCTTGAGCAATGTGTTAACAAATATGGTGTTTGTCTTTGGCTTTGGATTTAAATTCAAACACAGACCTCTACCAAAGGCATGACTCTATCTTATAATAGACCGGTTAGCTTTTATATAGTTAGCCACCTTCCTGACCCTCAGTAAATTGCATCTTTAAAACATTTACTTTGGATTGCCTACCTTTATTAGGTAAATTGACAAATCCATATCTCTCATAAAAAAAAGTCCATTTAGCTGCAAATTTAAAAGCATGGGAAATTAAAACCTACTAATCTGCTCCCAACCCTGCTGTCATCCCTCACAAAGTGTATGGATGAAAATAAATCCATTGTTCTTGGGAAGAGCCCAGAGCAGAACGCTTACAGCAGCTGTTGACCCAGCTAACATTCTGCTAACATTTTGTTATTTGGTTCTACTGAAAGTTAGGAAAGAAATATTTATAACATTTGTTGTCTACTTCATCACACCATACAAAATATTTAGAAGTCTATCTATCTAAACACACACATATACAGCTTATTTCTCTCTCTGTCACACACACACACACACCCACACACACACACCCACACACACCCACACACACACACACACACACACACACACACACATATATATATATACACAGCTCTGGAAAAAATTAAGAGACCACTGCACCTTATTCTTTCCTTTCCAAAATCCTTTCCAGGTTTTGAGTGAGGAACAGAAGGGATAAAATTAAGAGACCACTGCAAATTGAACACTTCTGTTCCTCATTCAAAGCCTTCCTTTCCAACTTTTTTGGAAAGGAAAGAGAAAGGTGCAGCCGTTTCTTATTTTTTTCCAGAGCTGTATATATGTGTGTGTGTGTTTCAAACCAGAACTTGTTTAGCATGTCACCCTTCCCTCAAAAGGGACTGAAAATCACATAACTAATAGCATTTGAGGACACATTTGATAGGCCCATTGAGTAGTAGCACTCTTAAAAATTCTTGACATTCAATGACAACCAAAGAAAAGAGAGACCTGGCACATAGTGTTGATATGACAGTTAACGTCCTCAAGCAAGTGAAGACTACTGACTGAATGCAGGGGACCGGATTGCTCTAGAATAGAGAGGGAGAGAAAAAAATGGTGACTTTAAATAGGAGAGGAGAACGTAAGAACCGTCTAAGAAAGGCCCTGTATCCCTGCAGATGACTCAAAAGAACATCCTTGACACATAGCATGACAGAATAAACAATTTATCTGACATTTACTGTACACAAACACAGCAGGGGTGGTGCTGAGGGATCCTGTGTATTGCTGTCACCGCCTGCCACTCTGACGAGTGCACATAGAGTGGGCAGGTGTGATCAATACAGTGTGTTCTTGTTGAACTATTTATTGATTCATTGGCCATCAAGGACCGGACTCCCAGGCTCCCAAAAGTCCGTATCCAAGGTTCGGAGGAGGAAAAGGAAAACATTAAATGAAACCATAACTCAGAACCAGCTGGTTCTTCAACTTTCCATGCCCAGATATTTCTTTTGGTGTGTTATCGTCTAAAAGTTTGCTTTGAGATTACGAGACGGCATTAGAATCTCTGATAAACGACCAAGAACAAATATTTTCCAAGCAAAGAATAAGTGTTATTCTTCATGTCTCAAACAAATTGGCTTAATTTGAGGTATTGCATGTAACATTATAGAATTCCGTGGAACCATTTTACCATCTAAAATTAAATTCAAATACCATTTTTTTATGAAGAGAAAATGTTTGTGCATTGGACCTCCAGTCTTTAAGATAACGTTTAACATTTAGCATACAATTGTTTCTGATTTTTTAAAATAATTTTCCTGAAATTCTATATTTTATTTACTGAAACAATATTTCATCCACAATAAAAAAAAGCTATTTTCTGTGTAAACAAACATTGCTTCCAGGGGGCGATTTGCATGCATTGTGGTTTCTGAAGTACAACCAAGCTAGTATGGTAAACAATAGTTACGGACATAACTAGTTACGTTAAATATGATTGCAGCTAGGGACAGAGACAGTGAGAGAAAGTTTCAGCTTTTCAAAATATTTTCAGAATGTTATTGTTCATTATCAGGCCAAGATCGGACTGCGACTGTACTCCGGAAAACCTACATGAAATAATGCAATCAGCTTGACAGACCCACGTGCACTAGCATACTGCTAATGGATGAAGGACAAAAGAAAAATTCGGAACACAATTTGGGTCCTAATACCGTTTAGCTTAATAAACATGAGCTTGTCGACCTTATCACTTGAATATGACTTCACGTCACTTAATTACTTAAAATATTTAGTAGTTAGGTTGCACTATCACTCAATGCATAAGTCACCCTAATTCACCATTCGCTCACTGTGGAGCCATTTTTCAAGCAGTGGAACAGCAGGTCAGAAAAAAAGAAGCGTTCCCAAAAAGTCCGACCAACATGATTTGTACAGGTCAAAAATCGAGTGACTTACAAATCCGGCCCGACACTCCCCAACAATCCCACCCACAGTGATTGGCTGACAAGGCAAACTGTTAAAAAGCAGTGCTTGACTTGGACTGAAATTACCACTAGTACTCAGTTAGGGTGAGGGTAGTTCCAGCACTGTTCATGTTTGAAGAGCAGGAGCTCCATGATGAGTTGAGCTAATGTCCTGTCAGAGGTGCCAGGGATGAAACAGGTGCCGGTGTTCATCGAAGTCAAGCGCTGGATAAAGAGAAAGTTAACACCGTTTTTCACATGCAGCCTCACGTGCACTCTTTCTGCTGTTTTCAGATGTTTCTTTCATACATTGTAGTGTCATACAGAAGTTCAAGTGATGAAAAAGCGTAGGTGTAAAAATATCTCCTGTTTTTTTAAATTTTGTGTCTACAGCTGTTCTGTCAGCCCTGTTGGTCAGGCTCCAGTGTATACATTCGTGTGCTCGTGTGTGTATGTGTGCGTGTGTTTTTCACGCACGTGAATACATTCATACTTGTGTTTGTTTCCATCGACAGGAGACCGTAACCTTGTTCCAGTCATGATCAGCACTTTACCCGGCTCGATAATTGGAAAAAAAAAAGCAATGGAGGTAAGTTCCACATTGGCAGGAGCCAAGAACAAAGAAAGCTTCAATAAAATTGAGAATAAACAGGTTGGAAGGGTTAGAGGCAGCTGGACTCTCAGATCAAATACATGTTGGTTTACATTTCCACCAGGCTACTATCAGGTTTGGGTTACTGTAGCAGCAGAGGGAAATGTTGATCAGCTGGAAATGCTTGAAGTCTAAACAAAGGTAACGTCAGTGAAGAATAGTCCCTATCTTGGTCTAGATTTCCTCTTTCAGCATCTATGCAACATCATCTAATTTGTGTTACCGCTCCGACAAAGAAAAAGACAAGGGACTTCCATCACGTAGAAATTATTAAAGACTTCGAAAGCCTCAATCCCACTGAATAACGGGCCCGAATGTGCGCTGTATGGCTTAAAACAAAGTCAATGATCTAATCAATACGAGATTGCTGAATTGAAGGGTTTAGGTCACAGGCGGCACTCTGTGGTCTGATCAGTCATACTGATCAACAGCAGCTGTGGTATTTACTCCAGCGTTGGGAGCAAATAGGGAAACAAAGTGCCTGAGGTGTGTTCGTGATGGGTGGCGTGCTGCGAGTGTTGCATCAAGCTGCCAGCTCCTCATGGAGATGATCAGATAAGTGAATGTGTAGCCTACTCGGGCAGAAGGGACAAAAGCTGTAGTAGGTTAGGTTTTGGTCTGAACTGTGCAGCGCATAGCAGGGTTTCACATCTGAACTCTTAATTCCTACAGACAGTAACACTACAGTAGGCTGAAGGCTTTGATCTAAACAGCTAGACCACATCGCTAACAGTTCAGTAGTAGATCTTTGTGTGTGCGTCTTTCTCCTCAAAATAACCAGCAAACATTCAGGGTGTCGAATGAAAAAAAAAAAAGCCCTATGCATTGCCATGCAATTTAACAAACACATTTCTTAAACATAAAGCAGTGAATGTTTCGATACAAAAGGTGCTGTTATTTATTGGGCTAGGACAGAGTTTTGACAACCTTGTTCCTGGAGAGACACAGGGTTCTACCGTTGATGATTTTACCAACATGGAAGACCAAGTTAATACTGAAATAGCTAATACTGTTCTGGTCTCATTTGTTAATGGGAAGATGAGGATTCTTCACAGTGCCCCTTTTAGAACTTTTCAACGCATTCAGTGAAATTAATGGAAATTTCAAATAAGTTTGTTTATTTGATTCTGTAATTCTCATAGCAATCAGGAACCATATATATATATATATATATATATATATATATATATATATATTATTTTTTATTAACTGCAAAGAACCATGACTTTACACGCTTCTTAATTAACATTCAGAGCTTACTGGAGCTGTCATTTGTGACTGAGACTACAAGTCTGCTTCAAACAATGTGCATGTGTGATTTCTACTCACACAAAAAATAAAATCTGTAAATGGCGAACAACTCGTCGTGGAATGCAAGTGCTTAACTGGGATGAGCACAACAGTGTTGACCAATTGCAACCCTCCCCCCAAAACATATGTTTTTGTTTGTTTGCCGGTGTTGTGTTTCTACAAACACTTGTGCATCACTGACAGTAAACAATCAATACATTTCAACATTCTTCGCAGCGTACAATCGTTTATCCGTTCTAAACATGTATTTTTCTCCTCTACACTGCCTGCAGCATGTTCTTTACTGCTCACGCGTTTAGACAGTTGGTTGTCGGAGCTCATCTCCAGAGCCGCAGAACCGGATGAGTGGAGCACGTATTAATCCTGCTGTAGCCTATTAACCGCTGCCAGCAGGTCAAACAAATGACTAAAAAGGTACAAGTCCCTCTGAAATTGAATGGTGACTCTTTAGTCGTACAAAACAGTCATTCGAAAAGAACAAGCCATTTGCAATCTACACATCACTTCAACTGAGCTAGTTGATCTGTTCAGTGGTCGACAAAATTCAACACCTGGTCTTCCATTTCAGTTAAATCGAAAACCATCAGACCCCGTGGCTACCCAGGAAGGGGATGGTTGGTCCCTGGGCCAGGATATGAGGACAAAGCCAATCATGCAGTCAACCTTATAATCCGGTATTTAAAACTATCATGCTCTTGACTGAACCATCAGAAGGAATGGAAATGCTGTGTATTTTAACCACAGCCATAGTTGTGGACAGTATTGCATTACCTCAGTCGCAAAACCATGAATATAGTGTGAAAGAAAATGATTCAGTTCAGTGCTGAAATAGGCTGGCTGTATTATTTTTTTTCTGCTGGCCCAGTGACTTGTCCATCCATTTCAGCACCATGCCCAGGTCTATTTCAGACCCCAGTGGTTACTGAAGCAGTACTCCAGTTCAACCCATGTAAGAATTAAATGTCTTAGAAAACCACAAATTTTACTCAACCTCAACCACATTTTATTTAACAAAATATAAGCAGGTAAAATGTAGTAAAGCATAGAAATGTAAGTCTGGGACACAGCGTTGAAATTCCACCAATAATTGATGAGCAATGGTACAATATTCCACAGTAGACCAAGAATGACCCTTTGAAGCGATATGCCAGCAGAATGCAGTCTGAAGTGATGGACAGCACTGATGTAGCCACAGATCTACTGAGATAATTGTTCCCAAGGTCAGCCTATGTGACTCGTTACATTTTGTTGAGGGGGAAGGGGGAATGCCTGTTTGTGCGCGCGTGTGCATGTGGGGCATACATACAGGCACACGCATAAAAACAAACACATTTAGATGCCTTTGCATGCACTCAAACACAGACACACACACACAACCACACACACACACACACACAGACCGCCGCACGCACATATAGACCAGACACTCCACCAATGAGCACTGTTCTGCTTATGCAGCCGTTTCAGCACCATGGACAACGACAATCTCTCCCGGACCACACTGTTGAAAAACGCCTGGGAAAGAATGGTCAGATAAGGAAAGACATGTCCAAACTGCAACCTGAACAAGGTGTGTCATATATATATATGTATATATATGGCATACCCTGCCCAGTTCTAGGACCTATACTATGGTTCATCAGAACCAGTGGCATCGATCCACTTAAACTGTCAAATTAAATTTCACGTTTAGTCCTGACCGTTACTATGATAACCGCATTGGCATGAGTGTATTTGACCGGTAAAATGTGCTTCGGCATTAGCCACCAGACCGCAGTTTGGAGACTTCGGAAGAGTGTGTGTCTCTTTATTTGACATCTCCCATTCCTACCCAATATATCAAAATGCAGAATTCATAACCCTTTCCTACTTCTCCGGTGGAGAAGCTACAACAGCGAAACTGTGAGTTGGCCTATTCAACGTGCTGATCCTGCCAAGACATCCTTATGGAATCAGATTAATAAGCCTACTGTCCGATGCTAACACTTGTTTTTTACTAATGGAAACTGAACATTGCCCGATCTGTTTTAAGCACGTTAGTTATAAAATGTAGGCAGTCCCATTTCTCATATTTGGACACAATAGATGGCTTTACAAAAGCTCACATAAATGGAGGTGAATCATAGCCTATACGCTTTTGTGAAGGAATACTTTTTTACATAAAAAAGCATTCTAGACTACCTGCGCTCTGTACATAGATCGAATTGCACGTACCATCATTTCCATTGAAAACATTTTGATTTTGAAAAAATATGCCGTTAAAAAAACTCCCATTGAATATTTCGGTAAAGCCTTCTCTTCTTCCCCCCAAAGCAGACTGTATTCATTAACACACAAAACCATGAACTGTTTTCCGCTGGCTACATTAACCTTGCAGCGTAAGCATCTGAGTGACGTTAATTGGTCATGCTCATCTGAATCCCGAATATCTGAAATTCAACAATTGGCACACCATAAAATAACACATTATACATTCATAAAGAAAGTAATGTGCAGAAATGATAAGGTCTGCACTAACTATAAATAACCTCGATATTCATCGACAATCAAATGATGAAACAAACTAAAGAGAACATGCATGGACAGCTGTTTAACCTTCTTGTCTTCCCAAATGTTCCTTTTCCCGGTTTTTTTCCAATCCTTTCAAAACAACAAATACAAACCCTATAACCTTAGTACACAAAAAAGAAAAATTGAGAAATTGCACTTTGTATATGTTCATATATAGTTTTATATATATGTATATATATATATATATATAGTCATATTGATAACATGAAAGGAAGGTTGAGTTGGCTTCTTTGTTAATTATGGTATGGTTCCCCAGTGTGTTGAAACCATGCGAAATCATGCAGATATGATACAGTCAGTTATTTACATTACATTCATGCGCTCGTGCACGATTTTCCGAGTCTTCTCTCTCAGATCCTTAGTCTGATTGCGGCAAATAGCTGAACTGGGGGAGGGGGCCTATACATATATTACCGTTGGTTCCGTAGTAGACTCATTGGCACTACAGTCAACTGGAGCAAACAAAAATGGTCTGTCGCCAACAAAAAGCGAATGAAGAGGCTTAGTAGCATTTGTTTGTTTTTCTTCAATTGCCATTATGTTAACAGAACTCAGTCCATTGGTGTGCCTGTCTGTCTTGTCTGTTTGACTGTTTGTTTGTATTCCAGTTTTTATTGTCAGTGTAGTTTTACGCGTCATTTGTCGTAGAGATATGGGCGCTACAGTCGAACCCTCTGTGCGCGCCCCCGTCCGCATGGTAAGGCCCGCTATGCCAATAAGACGAGTCGCACACTGTCTGCAAGGAATTGATCTCTGACGCAGAGGAGTTACCATCCCTCCGCTTTGATCTCTTGCGATTCCTTAAGATGAAGACAAGCATTCCAACAACAGTGAACGCGGATGTGACAAATACCAGTAGCAACCCAGGGACGAGTACAGAAATGGATACCCTGTTGGGCTCCACATAGGAGTTCGAGCGCGTACCCGTGTCTGCGGTGAAAGTGCTGTTTTTGGAGAGGGAGGTGGGGTAGATTTTTTCATACAACTTGGGACACATCAAATCATTTCTGACACGACGGACATCCCTTTTCCAGAACTCTTCAGGGGACTCGCACTTCACATCGCTGACGATCACATCCGCCCCCAGTTTCTCTGTCCAGTGTTTGAAAGGGACGATGTTACAGGTGCAATCCCATGGGTTCCCATGTAAATCAATTTGTATGATCGAATTGAGCTGATCTAAGACGCCTGTGACAGGGAGATATGTGAAGTAATTATTATGCAAGCTAATCTTTGATAAAGACACTCCAAGGAAAGCATCCACAGGTAGAAATTTAAGCAAGTTATTGTTGAGGAAAAGCACTCGGAGATTTGGCATTGGGCTGAATGTGCCTGCCAGTATCAGCTGTATATTATTATATTCCAAACTGAGATATTCCAAATTTTGAAGCCCGACGAACATTTCCGCCATGAGGGTATCCAGATAATTCTTATCCATGTACAACCATCTTAATTCGGTGAGATTATGAAAAGTGCTGTTGTCAATCATTTTTATGTTGTTTCCCCCCAAATCAAGGAGATTCAGGCTCGAGTAGCCATTGAGATGGTTCTTTTTTATTGCATGGATGTTGTTATCTCTCATGTTTAATTCGTGGGCAGTGAGGGGTTTAGGTTTGAGGTTAGCCAAGCTGTCTATCTTCTTGCCCTCGCAGTTAACCCCTAACCCATGCCTGGATCCAATGAGCTTGCAGCTGCAAGGCACAGGGCACGATGCGTTCTGCACAATCTGCAGCTGCTCTCTCTCCCCATTCACACCTGTCATAGATGTGGGCTTCGTTTTTAACTGCCAGTGCGATTTAGAGCGTCCCTTTTGCCCACTGCCAGGAGTTGGGGACCCAGGATCGCCACTGGCTTTATAAGGCGTTGGAACGGGCCCAGGTTCGGAGGTCTCGTCTTGGGTGGGAGGCGCAACCAAAGTCCCGTCACCACTCTTTGAAGGACAAAGATCCATTTCTGATGTGTCGTTCAAGTCGTTTCCCTGCAGTGGCGTCGGAGCTTCGCAGATTACCCGACCGATGAGCGCGTTCTGCGGTATATTCTCCAGCCATTCCTTCAGGGAAACCAGGTCGCAGTTGCAGTCCCAGGGGTTATCCTCCAGTAAAACCTCCGCAATTCCCGGTATTTGTTCGAGAACTCCCTCATAAGGCACCGTTTTGATTCGGTTCCCTCGCAAGTCGAGGTGGGTGATCGGAACGTGTTGAAACACATTTATAGGTAGCGCGCTGATAAGGTTATCGTTTAGAATTAACACTTCAAGTTTATTCAAATCCCTGAACACGGCCGGGTCAATGTCTCTTAGTAGATTAAAATCGGCCTGCAGGTATTCCAAATCATCTAAACCAAGAAAGGTACTCTTTCTAAAAGACCGTATCTTGTTATTATTTATATGTAGCCTTTTCACGAGCTGCAATCCCAGAAAAGCGCCAGGGACAATGTCGTGCAAGCCGTTGTTTTCCAAATGCAAGCTTACGGCATTATAAAAGTTAGCAAACTCATTGGGAAACAGCCTGGATAAAGAATTTCCATGCAATAGCAAATGATAAAACTGGGAACTGGGACCAGTCAAATGGTGGAGATTAGTAAAGCTCCTTTTTTCGCAGTCAATGTGCAAATCGCCTTCAATCTCATTGCAGGAACAGATCTGCTCCTTACAAATGTCCTTTGTAACATTTCCAATAGCAACACAAAGAGTCGCCTTCAGCAAGACAATCCAAAGCAGCATTTTCAATAAGAACAATTCATCCCCGATTTCAAGACATGAATACGAGCCGTTGAATTAATGTTATTAGTCCAGCGTATCAAAAAAGAAAAGCTTAGACCGACGGGTCTAAAAGAGAACACAGCAGTCCTTTATTATATCCATGCTCATCTAGCCCGTTATGTCCAGGCGTCCAGCTTTAAAATTACCATATAAAATTCCTCAGATCGAATGAATCCTTTTGCTCACCATCTCCGTACGTTTTTGAAAACAATCAAAAACAACAAACCGCAGTAGCTTCCGACACATTTTTTGGCGTTAGTTCGGTAATGACTGACCTTGCAAATTGTACAAATCCGTGATTTTCTCGTCGTGCTGCGGTTGCGGTGGATGCTGTTCTTTTTCCCTCGGTGCTGAATTCACACCCCACGCTGGAGATTTAGTGCTGATCACACTGCCAATGCAAAAAACCCGCATTCCTCACATCTTTTGGTGTCTTCCTCGCGTTTGTTTCCACTGCTTGCCTTTGGTGATTTTGAATCACAAAGAGGTTAACCAGAGATTTTGCCCGTTCTAGCCCGGTGCTCTTAGACAGACCTGACACCCTCGACTGAGCTGCAATGGCAAAAATCCATCGTCTGAGGGAATGCTGAAAAAAATCAATCCACATACAAGGCAAGCGTTAAAATGTACTCACTAAAAGCTCTCGATCTGAGTAGTCTTCTTTTTATTTTACAAATTGACCTAATATTCCCATTCAAACGCCAATGGATTCCAGACGTTTCATGTTACTGCTTAGACTGAATCCGTACTTTAGGTCCTCCGCTGTTTTTTTTCTGTTTTTTTTAAAAGTGATCTAGACGACATAACGCATTGCCAGCGTATTGGGAAAAATAAACTCGAGGGTGGTTATAACCTCATCTAATGATTAAAATGCGTGTTTTAAGAAGAAACAACAAAAAACAAGACCTCTGGGGAATTGCACCAAGCCAAATGTAGTGCCCTCCGGGAGACTGTTACTTTTTCTTTGCCAGGGAACCGCTGTTGAATGCGGTAAAATAATTAACTACAGTAGCCTAGACTATAGCAGGCATGCAACAACCCAGTAAAACAATGTCTCTCAGTTGACTACAACAAACGACGCGTCTATGTTAACTATGCGCACACAGGCTATGCTCTACGTCACGATTTAAAAAAGGATCGAAAGGATTGAAAGGCTTTTTTGCAAAGCAAAAGTGCTTCCTTTCAACTAACTGAATGTTTAATTATAGCCTCTGCTTCAATTCCGTTCTTAAAAAAAACACCTTGCCTTGGTAGTCTAGCTCTGCCTTACTGATATACCTATATGTTTGGAGCATCTCCTTTGTTGATGTTTTGGTAGTCTAAATATCTGATAATCCAAAAGTGAATACCATAATTTCAGTCGTGAGACATCAATCTCAATCTCACATCTATCTGAAATCAAATAAAGACAAAGCGCTTGGCTTAGAAACTCATTTTTATCTTGTATGTTTTAATTTTCATTGTCTAATGTGCTTGATTTGTCACACATCAGTGTATAATGCTAATAGCTAAGCAGCCATCCTTCCACCTTGGTGAAATATAATCCACTTATAGGGAATTGTGAAGAGTGTATGTAGGGTATTGAAAAGTAACCATAGTTAGTATGTCATGATAACCTAACCTTGACCTGACAAGCTGACAAACACTGCTAAGTTTCCATTGAGCTATGAACACATTAGAGAAACAGTCCCTAAAATCATCTCGAAAATGATATAACATTCTGTTCTGAAATTAGGCTTCTTAGCCTTTTGGCAGCATTCTGTCAAAAGGCTATGTGTGCAATGTGCAATGTGTGAGCAATGTGTGACCTTAGCGTTTTTAGTTGGTTATCAGTATTTTGTGTAGCCTACTAGTGCTTAAACCCAGCATGTGCTCAGAAATGCTACTTTTCAGGTCAGTCAAAACAACAACCAAAACAACTCCCACTCACAGAAGATAGAAACAAAGGAGGGGCAAAATGGCACAAATCAGGTGGTAAAACATTACAGTGCCCATTAACATGTAATCAAGCACTAGGATGTAAACAATCACCAACACACACACACACACACAAACACACACACACACACACACGCACAGACACACACAAACACACACACGTGCGCACACACACACACACACACACACACACACACACACACACACACACA
>JACXGI010001431.1:15235-38093 GCA_016801175.1 Esox masquinongy | reverse complement strand
CCAGCGGACCTTCCAATCGGTCGCGATCCCGCCGTGGCCAGATTAAGGCACGCGGTGATGTGTTCAAGCTAAACTAAGAAACCAATAGTCGATTCGGCCTGCCAAACAAACACGGCACAGAGGACGGACGGGCAGCCAAGGGCACATCACTTGCGCGCACTCGTTAACGGGCACTCGTTAACGGGCGCCCTGGTGTGTGTACTGGAGAGAGACAAATTGAGAGACATGGACAGAGTCAGGGAGAGGGATGGAGACAGACAAGAAAAAAAAGAGAGAAACAAAGAGCCGGGGAGGAAGAGTCGAAGATATGGATATGGGCAGAGATGGTGAGACTGAAAAGTGCTGTAAAATGGAGACTCAAACATTGCTGAGTCATGATTGGTGATTTATATTCACGGTAAAACCCAATTATGCATGCTCCCTAGGTTCTACCTATGCAGCATGCTGCATACAATTGTTAACTGACAGTGTCACAGTAATTTTGAACTAGAAGTTTTACAAACATTTAAAAGTGTTCTATTTATAGCGGCTTTGAAATAAATGTGACATAAATAGGTGTGCACATACCCGAGTCACACCAGGGTATTAAATGCATCTTAATGTGGAAGCTAACATTGTGGAGCAGCACAACATGCCTAGTTCCAGGTGTTATTTGAAGTCAAGGAATTGAAACATCTGCAATTTGACGACTATTTCATTTCTTTCAAAGGAAGCACAGTGACTCAAACAAATCTGGCGGAGTCGGTCCGGGGTGCTGCATTTTATTATTCTTTATAGTGTGATTATATCACAGTAAACGTTGTGAATGTGTGTGTGTGTGTGTGTTTGTTTGTGTGTGTGTGTGTGTGTAAAAATACATTAATTTCCTCATGATAACCAGCATACATCAATGTGATTACATTTTTAAATTCATGAATAAACATCTGTGTAAGAAGCCTCCTCATGGAACCAGATAGATAATAGTCTTGTCAATGACAACTGTCAGACAGGCATTGGTATGCAGCAAATCAGAGGGCTGAAAGTCACTTTAAAATGTCTCCCACAAACATGGCCATCCCCATCTGACACTTGACTTATCTTAGAAATACAGCAACAACCTAAAACCTATGAATGTTTTTCCCAATATTTTTTCCCAACCCTGTAGTCTGACATGTTGCTGTAATATATTGCTGTATGATTTCAGCCGCATAACAATGTTCTTTGTGTATGTGCGTTTGTGTGTGTGCTATTTGTGCGCGCATGTGTGGGTGTGTGTGCGCATGGGTCTTGATATATGTGTAAACTTAAACTAAACTTTAACCTCAATTTGAACCAATCTGTTGGCATGCAGATATACAAAGGCACCTCTTTGAGTCCTAATAAAGTGCTCCTGAATTGAAATACCAATTTAAATTCCATTTCAACATCTGCAACAACTATTTTATTCTTTTTAATTTGTTTGGTTATTCAATGAAGAAACAACTTTTCCATCGATTAACTACTCAAAGCTTATTATGAATCTTATTTGGGGCAAATTTTGATGTTTCATGCAGTTTTATTGACTGATCTGAGTACTGCGTAATTACAGTAAATACACAGTTTTGCAAAATCTGCCATCTTTGATCAATAATCCTTTTTGAATTACTTTAACAAAGGGTGTTACAGCCTGAGCCTTTTCTAGTAATGGCTGATCAATAACTTCTAACAATGTCATATGATAATGAACAAGTGTTCTTGCCTCATTTTCTCAACTCTAGTATTGCCTGTGTTGAGCAAGAATCATGGTCCATCCTCTCAATGTCTAAGAGTAGAAGTTCTGGTGTATTTGAACTTGTTCAAACCATGATCGCACAAATTCAGGCAAGTCCCTGCCTATTTGGCCTGTTTGATATTTGGTGAATATTCCCCAATCTGGCTTCAGGTGCTTTTAGGTCATTTAATCAGTAGGGCAGATCAGTATCCTACTCTGATTTACTACGTGAACACAGGCCCTGATTTCCAAACCAGGCTTTCTGCAAACCATACGTTGAGCATCATTACATTACATGTTTGCAATTGTTCACATCAGTGACACCCTTTACCTTAACACACTGAAAGGGAGACAGAGCCATGCCAGTCCTCCATCCTACAGTAAGCACTAAACAGTCCCACTTAGTCTTTTCAGAGTCCTGTCGACCAGCTAATAAGATCTCTGCCCTTGGCACTCCAATCCCCTGATGTGATTTCAAAGGGAAAACACATGCCATGTCAGCCTCTTCCAGATGTGATTGTCTTATCTGGACAGGTAAACATGCAGGGGATTTAGTAAACATGAAAGTAACATTTGGCTGAACCACTGAACAAAGGTGCGAGGGAGGTCAGTTTTGCCTGCACATTGCATGTGTGTCTCAGGAGTGCATTGGGGGTGAGTAAATTCATTCTGTGGTCTGCGAAGATGTTCGTCATTGATGAATAGAAAGTATAGCTTCCACTAACACTGAATATTGACTCACATAACAAGTGCTATGGTATCTTGGAGAGACAAAACTAAGTACCACCCACAATCAATGTTTTTATATTATAATAAACAGTTATGACGTCAAAACCATAAGCACTTACTTTCAAATTCGCTGATTTCTTAAGTCCATGGATTTTGAAGATACTTGTTCTTGATGAAGAGAAAGTAAAAAACCGTGACCAGCGACTCATGTAGGAACTCCTTCGACATCCCTGTAACATAAACATGATATCCCTTTCCACACAGTTCTCAACACATTTTTTTTTTCAGAAAGCAAGATAGTTATGCATGTTTTTCATTCTCTCACAATACATTTGCCCATGAACATACAAATAGTAATGTTATGGATTTTGTATGTTGTTGCGTGTTGTACGGAGACCTGATTTGTGTGAAAATGCACCAATTGAAATCATTAATTTTCTACATTTCTCTACATTTCAGTGAGACTGAAGCTACTGCGGTATATTTATTCGAAGGTACTACATCGGACATGATTTCGGCATTTTGTTACGGTTACACAGGGGGTTTATAAATAGAGTTCTAATATGTAAGTTACTTTAGATTGCTTCCGATAGGAGCCCTGCTCACTTTCACTAAAGGGTGTGGGGAACTTGGCGGTCAGAAGAGAAGCAGCACTCTTGCATGTGATTGTATTGACTGAAATAGTATGAGTCATGATCCACATAAAACCTCCTGGAAATCTGACTCTTTGCATTATTACACCATTCATTTCTTCCAGAGGGGATTTTTAGACCCACTTCATCTAAGGTCTGCGTTTTTGAAGGCTTCCATCACCTAAGTGTTTTGATAACTTTGTAAATATCTATAGGACAAGGTGAATTTTATCAACATAATCACCAATTTGTTGAGTGAATTGATGCAAATATGTTAACTAACATTATCTTGTCCTGAATAGAATAACATGCATAATTTCCAGATTTCAAAACGGGCAGGAGAAGCTATTTCGAAAGCGACCCATTCCTGCCTCACATCAGGGCCAGATTTTGTCAAAAACATGCTGAACGCACTACCAGAAAAGATCGCATTTCTGCTTTGTTTTAGGTTGTTCTGCTCAGTCGCTATGATTGAAACTGTGGATAACAGTTTTGTTTCACGTTTTAACTTGTTTAATAACCAGGAAAAGTAGAGTGAGAGAACTTCTCTTGACCTGCGATTAGAGCTTTGCCTTTCTATTAAACAATGCAAATGGAAAAAAACCTACTAATTCAACAGTGTTTACATTTTTAGTAGCCCCTCTCTTGTAAAGATAATTGATGTGTACTAAACGATCCCCTCAACCCATTCTATTAAACTACAGATAAAACGTCTTGGTGAGCAAGTTACTTCTTCATCTGCGCACATATGAATAAAGGTTCTCGTTGGGATGTAGACATGTGCACATTGCTATGTTATCCAGAGTCAGAATTATGCCAAAAAACAGGTTGAAACCTACATTTTTGCAAGGATTTTCCCGCAAATCAGAGCTCACTAAAATGCACGAAAATGCACACAATCCATGTCATTGTCTTTTGTATGTTTATGTGCAAACTGTTTTGAGAGCATGTTGGAAATGGATGGGTAAAATGACAACTTTCATCGATAGGCAGATTGGCAGAGCAGCATCACCTCTTGATATATCGACCTGCAATTCTGCATGGGGAATCAGCTAATTATCCTTGATTGACTGCAAAGCTGTTTGTAGGTGTTAGCATATTGCTTATTCATGTGAATGCCTTCCACAGACTCGCGATTCACAGCTAATGATGCTTTTTTCGAAGGACACCTATCACACACAAAAAAAACCACGTCAACCAGTGACGACGTTCTCCAACTCTGACGACATCGTCTATTATCATTTGCCTTTTATTTAACTAAGTCTTCTATGGAACCACAACAATTGTTCCATGCTGGAGCTGCATCGCACCTGATTTCAATGCTAATGTACATTATATGAGTAAGCGAGGAGGCAAACCCTATCTAATATATGTCTCAATTAGCTCCATCAGTTTGGTTTCCATGGTAGCCTCCCTCCACTACTGAATTACAGGAGAACCCTAAGATTAAATGCAATCAGTGTTGTAGTTAGCACAGGCGCAGCACTTAGTTATTGTTTGGGAGTGGCTACTCAGGGTAAATGACTAATAACACTTAGGCCTACATTTGATCCATTACCTATATATTTACATGCTAATTGTGAGGTGCAGAGCAAGCAATTTATAATTTTTTTCTTAGCATTTTTCTCTCTATTAGTTTTGCTAAAGAGGCAACACCTTCTCATTCTCTGGTACTGTCTGTTTTCTAACACTCAAGTCATCTCAATTGTGAGTCTGCCTGCAAATCTTTGGAATTAATGTATTGCCGTTACACTGTAAGCTAGTGTTTTGGTAAGATCCGGGACCTAACTGCGTGGGTGAGAGCAAGGTGCCCGCTGGGGACAGACGGAGACCAGTGGAGCCCTGGAAGGATGAGATTCAATTAAGTCAGTGTTTTCATCAAGGAACTCAGTCCTCATCATTGTTTCCAAAATCAATAGGCATTAAATGAGTCGGGGCTTCCATGAATTAAAGCAACCTTGTTGCAATAAACCCGTGCTTGGACATTGTAAAACTGTCTCCACACCGCCTGGGGTTTTATGCTGCAAATTATCACACGCTCCATGCAAAGTGTGCACAGTGCACTGCATTGCTTGTGGAGCTTGATGACAATTGCGGCATCTGACAAAATAAGACGATAGCTAATCGTTTTTTTTTAAATTAGTTGCTGACTGGCTTGATGTTTTCATAATCGTGTAACAATTATGATGGGATGTATGGAATGTGGATTTTGCTCAGCACATCACTTTTCTGGAGTAGTGTGAGAAAGAGATATATAAACCTGATAGTACACTGCTAATGCACTGTACATTTTACATTACATTGAAGTCATTTGGAATGTATGTATCTGCACCAAGTTAAAGTTAGAGCATTCATCTTAAAACGTAACTTTGGAAGTTAGTTTATTATTTATTGTTTGATATGCTACTAGCTAGCTAGTAGGCTCCCAATTTTATGCCAGGTAGGGTATAATTATTGCAAATACACAGCTTCTCCCTAACACATAGCTACTAATATAAGATGAAGATTTGCAAATACTGCATCTGACACCAGGTTTAGGAGGTAACATAGGCTACTGTAGCTGGCTTTCTTTTTATTTCAACACAAACTGGTTTGCTTGCAACCAATATCTCTTCATCCCCCAAAAAAGCCATTGACCAGTAATATTTCAGAGTAATAGAGGAAGCTTAAATCAAGTTATTTGTGCCGATCAAAGGTCAAAATGTATCCGTTAATTAATTAACCACCAGTGATAATATGACATGGCACTGGAATCTGGTCTTGTGGTCTAAACCACTGAGATAATGACTTTTAATATGTCTTTCTGGTTGAAAAGACATTGGGAAGATGTCCTTCAAATGATTTTGGTCAGTGGCTATCTCCTGACTCAGGGCCAAACATGCCCCCTGGCGATGGGGGTTTTCAACCCTGCTTGGCCGATTTTGTCTGCTTTTCCTCTCTGTCTCCCCCCATATCTGTCTCCCAAGCCTCTCCTTCATTCTGCTCTTTCATTAAAATAATAAATATCCAGTACAATATGTCTTGTAAAAAGACATGTATTTGTGAAATAATTGTTTTGTATCTTATTATCATGAGTATAATTTAGGCTTTATATAGAACCCCATTTCCTTTAAAAGTTCAGACGCTGTTTAAAATATAAAGAAAAACAGAATGCAATGATGTGCAAATCATTTAAACACTATTTCAATATAAAATAGTACCAATAAAACATGTTGAAACTGAGAGATGTTATTGTTTCTTGGAAAATACATGCTCACTTTGAATTTGATGCCAGCAACACAGTTCAAAAAAGCTGGGACAGACACATCAAAAGACTGGAAACGTTGTGTAATGCTAAAAGACGAAACCTAAAGGAATATCACAACTAATTAGATCAACTGGCAACAGGTCAGTAACATGATTGGGTATTAAAAGATCATTCCAGAGAGGATGGGTCTGTCAGAAGTGAGGATGAGGAGGGCTTTTTAACCACTCTGTGAAAGACTGCTCAGGCAAATAGTGCCACAATTCAAGAATAACGGATCACGTAAAATTGCAAATAGTTTGGGGATCTCATCATCTATGGTACACAATATCATTAAAAGTTTCAGAGGATCTGGTGTAATCTCTGTACGCAAGGGACAAGGGCGAAAACCAATATTGGACTTTGGGCCCTGAGACGGCAATGCATTAAAAACAGACACGATTCTGTAGTTGAAATCACTGCATGGGCTCAGGTACACTTCGGAAAACCATTGTCTGTGAACACAGTTTGTCGCTGCATCCAGAAACACCAGAAGACACCTTCTCTGGGCCTGAGCTCATTTTAGATGGATTGAGGCGAAGTGGAAAACTGTCCTGTGGTCTGACAAATCAAAATGTGAGATTCTTTTTCATGGACACCACATCCTCCAGACTAAAGAGGAGAGGGACCATCTTGCTCGTTATCAGTGCACAGTGCAAAAGCTAGAATCCGTGATTGTATGGGGGGTGCATTATTACACATGGCATGGGTGACCTGTACTTCTTTGAAGGCACCATTAATGCTGAACAATAAATACAGGTTTGGGAGTAACATATGCTGCCATCCAGAAAAAATATTTTTCAGGGAAGACTTTGCTTATTTCAGCAGGACAATGCCAAACCACATCCTGCACGTATCACAACCGCATGGCTCTGTAGTAAAAGAGTCCTGGTGCTAAACTGGCCTGCCTGAAGTCCAGACCTGTCCCCTAATGAAAACACTTGACGCATTATGAAATGACAAATACAGCAAAGGAATCTCAGAACTGTTGACCAGCTGCAGTCCAATATCAAGCAAGAATGGAAAACATTCCACTTTCACGCTTACAGAGTGTTGTTAATGTGATGCAACACAGTGGTGAACATGCCCCGTCCAAATTTCATTGACACGTGTTGCTGGCATCAAATTCAAAACGGGCATGCATTTTTTCAAAAATAATACAATGTCTCCGTTTCAACATTTGTTGTCTGGTCTTTGTACTATTTTCAATGAAATACAGGGATAAATGATTTGCACATCATTGCAGTCTGTTTTTATTTGCATTTTAAGCAGCGGCCCAACTTTCTTAGAAACGGGGGTGTACACTGTATATTTACTGTTTATATTGCTGAAAAGCAACATACATTAATTGTTTTTTGGTGGGGTTGAAAGAGCATCGTGCCCACTAGCTAATAAAAATATCATACCTCCTTAATGCAAAACAACATTTCTCTTTAGGTGAAAGCATGTGAGTGCATCAATGTCCCACGTTCAACTGTGTATTTACTGTAGTGCTCGCTTTTGAATCACATGCAGATGAGATTACATTTAGACGCACAAGCTCAAAAACACTTCTGACAGAATACTCTTCAAGAGGTCCGTGAGATTTAGCAGTACATTTTTATGTGCCAGTATTCAGCTCCAGTGAGCTTCTGCCCTATTCAACTCCTGCTTCAATGACTGTACGAAAACAGTGTTTTCTCTCCCTCCCTCTCGCAAAACTGAGTGTGCGGGGGCACCGGATGAATACTGTAAATAACGAAGCTACGTAAACATTGTCGGTTATGAATTAATAATCACTACAGCATTCCTTGTGAGAGGAGCCAGCTGATCTGCGCCACCACACCTATGATGCCTCGGAATTGCCTGGCCTGAAGACTCCTGGCTGTCCCTGTCCCTGTGGCCGTCCGTCCAGGTCCCGCTGTTCTACCGGCAGTCGTGGATCCTGACCAGAACCCGAATCCACCAGGCGTCGGTGCGTTTGGTCTATGATCAGCCTGTCAGATTCAGTATGATCGAAATGGCACAAGAGATCCTAGACCTTACTTGGGTTTATCTCACTCTCACAATCAAGCAGAAACATCATACTTTATGTCCATTGACTATTTCAGAGTACGCTGGTCATCTGTGAACGCTTGAACGTCTCAAACAAGTGCCTATCTAGACTCTATAAACCAACCTCTGCATTGCTTGCTTGTCAGGAGTTTTAGGCTGGGCATCTACATATGCACTTTGGGCCATTGGCTGATCGGGGGCGATGAGGCCTTTATAAAAGGAATAGAATCGATCATATACGTGCACCCATTCGTAATGATTTATTTAGATGGAAGCGCAACAAAAATGACACGCAAAAGTGTAGTTTTCACAAGACACAATTGACTCCACAGAGCTGCGCACAGGAGGCACAGTTGACATGCTGAGTTGTGAGCGGTGCACGGTCTGAAAAAGCAAAGCAACTGTGTGACGGCAGAAAGCAGTGCCCGCCACGCTAGTTCAATGATAATTGGTCGGGATCACAGCAACAGACTTTCACAGGACAATCTGAGAGAGTAAGAGAGAGCCGGAGAGACATTGTGGAAAAAGACAATACAGGGTTTCTGGACCAGTCATATGTTAGCAGTTGAGGGATTTTGCTTGGTTATTTTGCCTCCTCTAACATTAACAGAGTCTTTATGTTTCCGAGGTGAGAGAACAGCAAATCATGTCTACCATGATCCTACTAAAACATCCCTTCCCGATGATCCTGATTCTGAATCCATTTCACTACATCACCACAGCCAGATCTGCCAGTTTCATATGGCTAAACTTTGAACACTTCTGAATATCCAACATGAACACCAACTGTCGGTTGAACTCGAACAGTCAAGCTAAAGCTTAGCAGCCTACCCTCAAACTGTGTGGCTTCCCTCTCTTGAATCACTGACCTGTAAGACATGGAACTCTTTCTGACCTCCCCTGACTGCTTGTCTCTGTTTGACTCTGGTAAGCAATGACATAACACTGTAAGAAACTGTGAAACTGATAGTAGTCATTCATGATTGACATTACTAACTAAAAAAACATTGCTAACATTAGTCAAACTAACCACATTGCTAACAATCTCGAGTAGTGTGTACTGCAGTGGTGTGCTAATGTTACTCTTCTTACATTTGTAATTATTTATATATGATGACGCATACATCTGCAAACTGATAGCTGGAGCCTTGCAAGTCATCTTGCAAATAAGATGAGGTTCGTTTTTGTTCACTTTAGGGAGCTCCTGTAAATATCTCAAGTAAAAAAAAGTGCCATTACTTACAGTACGAGCATTGTTTTGTGGTACAACCAGAATGTGAAAGCAAATGTGCAAGAAGACCTTTTTGGACAGGCATAACAAAGCCAGTAATAAATCCCAAATGAACCCCTTCATCCTCCATTCCAACCTCGGCTTGCACAAAAGAATGAACGGGCTTATCGATCTGATTTCGGGACTTGACACGTACAGTACAAAACATCTCCTTGATTAAATGTTAAATTGTAGCTGACCTTTACTTCTAAAAAATGTATGGAGGGATTTGTAAACAAGAATTTCATGCTTGTTTTATCAATTTAAGGAAGGCCACAAGATACGTCATTCAAGTCACGAGAGTGTTCCCAAAGTTGATGGATTCATCAAACACCTTAGCCACTCTGTGTATGTCGCGTTCAGAGTTTCGTCACACGTGACCATGGAGGGCAATACAAGCGCATGCGTACACGACAACTCACTAGTTCCAGTCCTTCCCCAACATACCTGTATGCTACGGAGAAGAAAAGAATAAACAGAAAAAACAGACAGGGCACCCATACAAACAATAGATAAGTAACTCTACATTTCACACTAACTAATGGAACTTGTTCTCAGTATTGTTTGAATCAAAACAGTGACCGGACAAGAAGCAAGCGTGTGTGAAATGTGTGAGCAGAGAGTGCAAGGGCAGCCTGTGTGTCGACTCACAGTGATAACTTGAAACAGACTAGGGAGGGGGAGATGAGATTGTACGTACCAGACATTGCACACAGCCAGTGACAAACCCCTCTGAAACAGGAAGAGGTCTGTGTGCCTTTGACGGAATACTTGGTGGAATATATACACCCCTGATGCAACAGGAGAACCTGCAATTGGTGTCATTTCCATGGCAACATTATATGACGTGTTGAAACTTGCAAGCTACTATTTCGACAAGTGTAGCATGAAACGCGTTCCAGACACCAATTCCGGTAATCTCGGCATAACTGTGATTGGATTTGGAGTGGGGGCAAGGCTCTGAGATGTCTCAAGACAGTCTTTGAAGAGTCAGGGTTTCAGACGCCTTCGAAAAATGTGCTGTCCTGGCACCAGAGGAAAACCGGTTCTGTTCGAGAGGCCAGAGAGGGCAGAACTCAGTTCTATGGCTGGGATGCAGAGTTTGAGCATGCCGAGAACTAGAAAGGGGTAGCTCTCCTTGCTTCTCAGAAGGCAACCACCATGGTCTTGTAGAGCATGCAAGCTTTGAGAGACTGAAAGATTATGGTGAGCCCTTCTCTTAGGCATACTCGCTAAAACGTTCAGCTTTTTTCCATAATGCCTGTCCAGCCATGAGCTCAGGATGGTCAACACGTGCAAGGTTCACAATCACTCACCTAACGACCTCTGTTGGCTTTGCAAGTCTCTGAAACATATGAGGAAGTCCCTAGATTACTATAAGATCAGTAAATCCCTGCTGACAGCAACGCCCTCCCTGCCCACGGTCGATTTGCATCTCCCACGGGGCTTCCCAGCCACTCGCCAGATAGCAACACGGTCGAGGCTCAAACCCAGAGTGTGGTGGTCAGCTTGCCGCTGCGCCATCTAGGAGGCTATATATCAACTCCTATGTGCTTCTCTGCTCCGCTATTCTGTTAGAATGAATCTAGTAACGTTAAATTAAACTACCTGAGACATATGATAGAATAACGGACCAAAATACTATTAAAATGGATGGGGCTTCATTAGTTGAAATTGTTGTATGACTCTCTAATCACGATCAAATGACTTGTGCAAGGATGGAATAGAGAAATACATGTAACATAATTGTAAAAAAATAAAACAAAAACAAGAACCATATGGTTTGTCTGGGTAATGAGGATATTTCAAAGCAGTGGGTTGATGCATTTGGATCAGAGGATTTCTGTTTATAATACATTCACAGCCCATGTCAAACAGTGGAACTGCTATGAGAAATTATCAATGAAGGAAGTTTGTTTCATTAGAGCGTCATTGTTTGTGGATGCACACCTGCATATTCTGGAATCCAGCTATCGATATAGATAGATTTCTGTGCAAGAGGAGTATCCACCAAAGGCAGTTTTCCCCTACGACTGTCTAAGCTGCAGCTCAGTGATTATGTAAAGGCTCATTTGTTAGTCCTACATAGTTTTGTTATAATTGTTTCATGTCCTTCTACAGGTCATCAAATGTGTGTTTAGTAACAGGTACAATTGTGTACAGTGACTGCAATCCTCCAAATGTCATGTTGATAAGGTAGTTTGAAACGATTTATAATTTTTTGCAATTTTACATAGGTGAAATTTCCCCTACAGTGCCTTCCGATAGTATTAACTAGTGTTCACAAAGCAAATTCCTGCAAAGCCTATTACCCCAAGCCATCAGTTACGTTGCACAACAACTAGCTTATCTTGACTGTGTGTTGTTTCTTCTCACTATCTAGAAGGAATCCGTTTTATAGAAGCAACAAAACAAAAAAAAAAACTGATGGAGACCTTCAATTAGAGGACAGAAAAATCCATGCACCAGGCTTTGTGCTTTCATGGGCGTGAGATTTAAGTTAACATTACAATATTTTGGACAAAAAATGTCAATTACCATTTTAAGTTTAACTCAATTTTATTTAACTTAACACCCAAGCCTTAAATACTGTACACGAGTCAGGAAGAAAAATCAACTAATAAACAATTGGCTCATAATGATGAAATCCCATGTCTAGGTGAAAGATGTACCCTAATGAATTGTTTAGTTTAAATTAGTTGTGTTGATGCTTGGCAGGAGAAAAATATTGTAGTCTTCACCAAATCCTGACACATCACAAAAACACTTCATCTCACACATCACATCCCTCCTGGCAGATTCTCTCAGTTTACATGCAGAGTTGGCCTGCGGGAGATCACTAAAACGATTACATCAACATCATCATCATCACACAAACACCGTTTATTTTTTCCCAATGCAACATGTTGACTGGGTCTTGCTCGTGCCGCAGCAATGTCTCTGTTACGATGGGCAGATACACTTAGAAAATGTAGATCCAAATAGGGATCTTTGGTTTGTCCTCAAAGGGGGAACAGTTTTCTGGGCGACGTAGAACCCTTTGAGTGGTTTAAGTGAACTCTTGGTTTACAGACCACCTCAGACCCCCCTGTCCCTCCCTAATTCTACACCCCTGCCTGTATCTAACATTTTATCTGCTCTTAAGGCACAAAGAGGTATAACTTAAGGTTACTCTGCAAGACATTCCATGAGTAGGGCTCATAGTAGTTGAAAGCAGTTTTGCTTAACTCAGAATAAGCCCGTAGTACCTTTAGTACTTGTCAGGTCTTTAAAGAGCGTCTGATAACTTCTATTTCTCCAATTCAATTTTAATGTGAAATAGTTAGGAAGTTTCTGAAGGCCAGCCTTGTATTTGAACATTAACCAATATCTGGCGCTTGTGGAAGGCTGGGAGTCCCAGCTTACTGATCTCTATTAAAGACAATGATTTCTGTGAAAATTCGTACCAGTATTAAAACATAAAGGGCACGATGGAATACAAAACAAGCCTATGAATTTATTTTTAAATGCTTGTTCAAATAGCTGCTGGGTTTGGATCGCTGCTGTTCAGGTGTAAAGTGTGCAACACAATTGTAAGTAAAGAGGCAAACGAGAAGGGACGAGGAGGTTCGGCAGCAGGTACATGAGAAAACTAAAACAGAGGCAGATAAGCAGCACTTAGCAACATAAAGAGCGCTTAGATGGCAGAGGGGGCAGTTTGCTCTATGTGAAAGCCATCTGGGTAGCATAGGTAAATGTGTTAGTCAACTGATATTTTCTAATGTGAATTTGAAAACAGTAGACTTAAATTTACCTGCATTAAGCATCAGTTGTTAATTTAAGGGGTCCCAAAATTTACCCCTCGGACACCTTTCATAATATGTGATTATACCATCTGAAAGTACACATTGTTACTAAAACAGTTGCATGATGCCTGTTCGAGGCCTATTACAGACAGACAATGGGTAAGTAAGGAATGACCATATGAAAACGATTGGTCAACAGTAGCACTGTGATTTTGATCCTCTTTGTAATGTAACACTGAGAACCAGCGTAGCAGCTGAAACTGTGAAATGAGATTGCTATATATTGTGAAAGGAATTTGATTGTATTAGTTGCAAATTATCCAGCAAATTAAAAAAAAAATGTTTCATCCACCTTTTAGGTCTTCTAGGAAGTGGGAAAGTTCAAATGATAGGGATGACACAAAAAAAAGAATGTTTACAACCATCAGGGACTTCACAATGAAAGGGGCAGGAAACGTTTTTAGGATACTGACGATTTTCCTCTGCTGGAAACATTTCCAGGAACAATATTTTCAAGTGGCCAGCTTGTGCTAAATGTTAAGTAATTGTTTTTACAAATTAAAGGATATATAGGGGACCAGAAGATTTTGAAGATTTCACGGTCTTTTCAAAACTAAGCTGAGTATTCAGCATTCTTAGAGAAATACTAGTTCAGGCAATACAGTATGCTGGTTTGCTTTTCTAACAACGGCTAAACTGTTGATTCTCAAAGGTCTAAGATACTGTCAACTGAATGCAAAATCAGTATAGTTTGCCTTAGGCCAAGCTATATTTAATTTATTGTAATTTGTCTAAAAATTCACATACATACTGAAGGTGCATTTTGATCGTAACACTGAGCCTTCTATACGAGGCATGCTTGTCAGCAATGACATTAGACGCATTTGAGATTTGGCACAGAGCCGACTCTGATTCAGGGACAGATGAGATGCACGCAAGGTCACTGAAATAAAGATCATGCAAAAATCGTCCTAATTGAAATGCTTAAAATGTCTCCTGACATTATAGACATTATAGTGACATATGGTGTTGCTATATTCCCCGGTTGCATCATTTGTACTAAATCTGAAAAATTATAGCTAGCTCAGGATAACATATTCCAAAACCAATCTGGCGCCTATTAGCCTTCCACACAATTATTGTAACTGCACTGTCACCACTCACAGATCCACATTTACAGCGCTCACATATGTTGAAAGATTTTTGGGCAAATACCATATTCAATGATGTTGCTGATGGCAGACTTACCTCAGCACCAACAATGTAAGAATGGACAGCAATTATCTCCTGGTACTGCAGAGTAAGTGCTGCTTCGTGTGATTGCCAAATGGGATACCAGTACTTCCCTGGTGTGGATAATACAGTATAAAGCACTAGCAAGTAGGTATGTGGTAATTCAGTTAAGAACCTTGAACAGTACCATCAACAGCGAGGGTTATCTTACTTTAATTAAGTGATCCAATTTCAAATAGACTCCACACTGCCAATGCATAGTTTCATTTACCAGCCTGCTGGTACTTTGACGTCACACGCTTGTTCAGTGAGTGATAAGGGCACTTCAGACGGTATGGAAAACAGGTAACTGTCAAAAGCTTGGTACCCCATTCCAGCCAATCAGATTGTGCGTATCTCAGAACTTTTCTAATAAGATGTTGTTAGTGACCACATTTTGTTTAGCTACAATTTCACTCACAACATGGCAATTGGTTAATGAAAGATGCCTCTGATTCTCTTTCTCTCTCTGCGTGTGCTTTTCCCTTTCTCTCTATGTCTCTTCCCCCCAGCATATTTAAACCTGCAACAGCAACTAGATTAGAACCATTTAATTATACTTAACCTTTCAATCTTTGCTGGTATCTAATAAGCCTCCTATGACGAGGCTGTGATTTTGAGATAAGTGGGTCTTAAAATCCCATAGCCAAATGTGGAGGGTGACCTTGGATTCTATAATGATATATTCTTTTAAAATCAGGGAATAATTGAAGCTTTACCAGGAGGCAGTTTTTTTTTTCAGCCCATGTCCCTGAATGTGAATAATCTTAAATGGAAAGAAATATTTTTGTTCTCTCCCATGGCTTCGATCCATCTCGACTGTTCACAGAGACATCGAAATGAAGAGGCTATATTGATTCAACGTCACAACTTTTTCTTCCAGTTTCATAACAATCGAAAACATTCACAAATAGGTTTAATAAACTGAAAGCCCAGGCAGTTTTGGGATTAGAAAATGCCCGGCGCCAGCCATGCAAATCCGAAACAAGTGACTGGCTGCTACAGATGAGAGAAGCAATACGAATAATGAGAACTCAGGGGCTCGGAGCATCAGCTGGAAGGATGCAAAAAGAGTCGGATCATTATGACTTTCACACCGGTTGGTGAAACAGTGTGTGTCAGGGGTTTATCAATCAATCCGGGGTCAGAGTTCAGCGGGACCCAGTGCAGAGTGTCAGCAATTGGGCTGTGGCGACAACACACGCTACAGGTAAAATGCCCGCCTAGACGGGCAGTGGCGTCTGACTTTGGATGTCAACAGGACATGGGACAGGAAACGCTAGTGGATAGGAAACTCCAAAAACACAAATCACACGATATACAGTAGCGGTCCAAAGTTTGGACAAACTTACCCAGTCAAGTGAACCATTTATCCTTACCAGCCCGAAAGTGTCGTACAGTAGAGCAACAGTGCTGTGATTAAAGGTTCTGATCACAGCCCTCCAACTGTCTGCTGCAAACTTTATGTGGCATGGGGTTTATTAATTTTATCGCATCAACAAGTCAAATTCAAAGGAATGTGCAATATTGTCGATGTGTGATGTGTGAAGACCTAAACAACAGGTCTTCCAATGGACTTGCAAAGGTATCGGTTAAATGGCTAGCACACGCACACACACGCGCGCGCGCGCGCGCGCACACTTTTTGCCGATGTCCAGGACGTGATACTGAATTGGTGTACATTCGTGTTCGTGATTTATTCATGTCTTCTTACAGTGCCAGAAATACTCCATTTTCTAATACATATATAATTTAAGGACTGGCCTCTCTGGACCGATCTCAACAGATTGTGGTCTGAAAAATGCATGCAAAACCACGTTCATGGTGTGCGTGTCCGCGTGCGGGCGTCTTTATGTCTTTGGGAGTGTGTGAGTGTGTTCCCTTGATACATGAGTAGAGCGAATGTCCTTCAGACCTCTCTATAATGGATAATATCCCAACCAAATCCCAGTAAACACACCTGTTTGTTGAGAATTGTTGTTGGGCGGGAAGGTCTGACATTGCTATTTCTCAGAGAAGCCAATTTCTTCCACCGTCTTCTACTACTGAGTTCAGCATAATCGGTACGTCTTCACCTATTTTGAAAGAAAAGTAAAACGTGCACATTGCGCTTGCCAGTATAATTTGTTTCACGTGCGCATGTGTGATTTAATCTGAGGTGTTAATATGCCCCAAACACGCTGTGTCGGCAGGAGCACTGGAATCGACGCTTACACAACCTTTCTCTCGGCTACTGCCGCGTAGCAAGGCTTTTGTGTCTCCATACCACACTCCAACAGCCTCTCTCGCAAGTCATGTCCAGGACCTGGGTAAGCATGCTGCTAGAGGCTCGATAAATAGAAGGCTAAGAGAGTAGAGCTTCACTCACCAGACCCTGTGCTTTGAAATCGTGGAGGGTCTAACCAGGGAAAACAGGGACGTGTCCCAATTAACCTTAGCAGGCATCCAGCACAATGTGTGACCTTTTCTGTCACGCTAATACAAGGGAATCCCTGGGAAGAACGCTGGTCTATATTTTATCTGTTCTGACAACGGTATATTAATTAATAATATAATTTTGCTTTTCGTCTGAGTTTCTCACGGCCTGTTAAGCTCATAATAATAACACTGAGAAGGGAGAACCATGCTGAAAAGTCAATATAAATAAGTCACAAAGGTGCCATGTTTTATCTTAGCTTTAGCATCGTAATCTGATGCTAATCCCAGGTCAATGACTAAAGAAAGCCACCAACAAAAGTAATCACAATCCTGTGTTGCACAGCGCCTCGGTATTGGCTTGCTGAAGAATAAACTCTGGTGTTTGGACGAAGATAGGTGTAAGACATATTTCTGGATGAAAAACCCCGGTTCACTTACTCCCAAACCCTAAATAAATGGTCCTGTTTGGATGAGGGCAAGGGAGGGGAAGAGCGGACATATTTATGACTCCGTACGGTGATTTATAGGACACAGAGGTTCTCTGTCTGCACACGCGTCTGGATCATCACTTTCAATATGACCTGTGGAATATGGATATTTAATTTTCTATTCATTTATACGATCTGTCTCGCTGACTTTAGGATGTCACCTTATTACAGAAACTCTGAGCTTGGCTATGTGCTCTGTATCCAAATCTAATCAAATTTTGCTGACAAAATAATCTGTCAACAGAGTGATTTTGTGAAATCCTCACTGCCGAGCGTCTAGAAATTAAGCTTGCCAGTCTTCTTAGACAAAAAAGTTTTATGCAGAATAAAGTCTTTGCTAAAAATATACTTCGGGATGTACAGTATGACCATTTGTTTAGTATTCTCAAATTTGAAAGGCCTCAACTAATCAATGTACCATCACATCTTGAAATGTAATACTCTAAAGTTTCTATCCAAGATGTTATCCTGTGAAAATGATATATACATACTGGAGTGATACTGAATACCCTAACATAGATGAAACCGCTGTATCTGCTGTGTGGGAGTAACCTATTGACAACATCGATAAACCAACAAATGCATAACCGATGTCAGTTTTCATATTGAGAACTAGGATGTTTTTTTTTTCCTTATCACATTTTTCTTCCTTTCACACTTCTGTCATATACAATTATATTTACAACCCTGTCTCAGTGCATCAACTTCCAGAGTCATTGCAACAAATCACAGTTGCACTGCAACAACTCTCGACTGATTCCGGAGAGTTGAAGATCACAACAAGCCTTCCTCATAGACATCCATGCCAGGCCATTCCCCTTTTTACCACTGCTTTGCATCCAGGATATCACGTGGGTCAGGGTTTGTAAGGGGCATGCTTGCTCACCCAAAGAGTTTTGCAGGTACATATACCAACTAAGTGAGTCGCTAGAGTAAGATGAGACCAGGAAATCCCAACTACTGATACTTTAGTCTTCCTGTTGGACAATTTGCATCAGCCATGGGGCTTCCCAGCTAACCGCGCTGTCAAGTAAACAATGAATACTGCATCAAAAGATTGCCTCAGACCATTTCAGCACCAAGGGTAGAGATTTACGTTATTTTTGTCCCAAGTTGTTCTTTAATGGTGTACAAGAGCGGGGCCGTACAAACACTATGAATCCGCAGATGCCCCTATGGTTGTTTTCATAGGAGTAGATTAACAATGACACAATGCAAAGCAGGAAATAATAGCATATGGCACTTAAAATTAAATTAAGAAATTACATGGAAGTGCTCCCTATACACAATTTCAACATTGAAAAAGTTTTCTTGGATATAAGACAACAATTAATGAATCACTTGTCGTTTGATCCAACCCACAAGAGGGAAAAACTACCACAGCCTGAAATAAACAACTCCTTAGGAGTGGCTTTCTGATGTTCCCTAACTGGAAGGAGTGTGGGTGTTTGTGTATTTGCATGCATACATGCGTGTGTTTGTGTGTGGACACGTTATAAGTGAATAATACTACAGGAAATTAAACTGTGCTTTTCGTAATTCATGAATTTATAATTCATTTCTCATAATCAAGCTGTATGTTACCTTTCAAAGGTTGCATTTCATTGCGGACTGTCAACCTTGGACCACAAGATGACAAAATAGATCTATATTTCATTCTTTATTTAGATCTTTATTCTATATCTATATTCTAAGAAGACTAACCAAGTATTTCAGTGAAAGGAAAACGCATACTCGTATTAGAGTGAATTGCAACCAATGCCGCAAGCCCGCTGTGATTTTGACGTCAAGCCACTCACATTTTTCACACTTCCACAAACCTTCTCCAGCTAATGAGGTTCCGTCGACGGTATTTTCCATTTCTCCGCGTTCCAGACAACGTTCCGCCCCCACCGACACCCCCCCCCCCCGACCCCCCCGAGGGGCACGTGGGCCACACAGGCCGGTCCGCCGCAACGTCATCTTGGCTCAGGACAGCGGGACCGTGCACAAGCTTTTCCCTTTGCATTTGTTCCAGTAGCCATCACATTGGTGCCGCAGGGAGCCCCGGCCCTGATCCGTGGCGTACAACCGGCCCATGTTGCATTACCTATTCTAAACCCACCCGCCTGCAGCAATCCATGCTGATAGGGTCCCATTCCTTAGTCTCGGCCGTTTACCCTGTTAATAAGACGCACACGCGTGCCTCTGCGTGTCTCCGTTTCTGCTTTGCTGTGCGCGTGTGTGTAGGAGCTCAATGTTATCTGTATTACCGTATTACCACAGGAGGCAATCTTTCTAAGACGTTGAGTGTGCAAGGGCCATAACGTCCTATCCACCACTGTCGTGAAACACACGCGTGTGTCTGTGTGTGTGTGTGTGTGTGTTTCTGTGTTTCTGTGTTTTCATTGCGTGACGTGTCACAGTGCTTTCCTTTTCCTCCTTTTGTTTCTCCCTGGTGAACTGCGTCCCTGGATATACGTACGTGCCTGATGTCTGTGCCGTGTCCGTCTGCACGGGTTCGCGTGCTGCATTGGTTTGGTGGAGGCTGCTTGTTGCCGCTGCATTCCATTACCATGGGAAGGTAATCTTTGCTGGGCATAAGGAGCACAGGGGCCTCTGTTCAGGGCTTCCATAACGACGCCCGCACATCAGGGGGATAGGGGTGATTGAATTTTCAATTCTACCTTGAGGTTATCCTGTTATGCACGGTCGCCACGGAATTCGGGCTGTGTTGCTCCGCCGCACGAATACGCAGATCTCCGTAACGATGACAGTGACGGGGACAGGAAGAGCCAACGAATTGTGCTCATTTTCATCGGATTGAAATTGAGCCATTTTGAACGAGTTCAATTTTCTCTCTTGGAGTTGTTGTATTGTCTCTCTTTTGCGAGAGGTGTGTGTGTGTGTGTGTGTGTGTGTGTGTGTGTGTGTCGTTCGAGAGCTTGGTTGCCCCTCGCTATTGAGCTGAACAGGTGAGTTGATGGCTAATGACCAGATAGGAGTGCATAAGTTGTCACTGACAACCAAACTATATTGAGAGCCTGTAATGTGCACCATTGACTGGTTGTACACAGAACAGTCTCTGTATTGTCAAAAGCGTAATTCCACTGTAGTGGTTCCTTTACATTACTTTATTTAACCTTTATTGCATATCTGGACCTGTCAAAATGGCTGGCTAGAGAATGTTAATGGAATACAGCCATAAAAACATACAAGTTAATGGAATATAGCCAGAAACTTCTGAAGAATACAATTTAATGGAGCTGTGTTGAATGTTTGCAGTGTGACTTTTAAAATAATTAGATTACATTCCTTACAGTGTCCTCTAAAATATGGAGCATGCCCTGATTCTAAAAGAACAGACACACATTAAAAGCAGGTTTTGCAGACAGATCAATCCTTGTTCTGGACTAGAAAATCAAGCAATATGGAAATACAGAATTATGTGGACCATTGGTGAGGATCAGCAGAACAAGTGTAGTAAAATGTTGTTCACCAGCTTGATCCAACACTCAAAATGTGAAAAAATAAAGTTAAAATAAGATATATTCAATTGGTATTGAGTCTGACACAAAGAGAGAGAATGACCAGCAACTATCTGCATAGACCAACTATGTATACAGGCCAACTATCTGCATAGACCAACTATCTGCATAGACCAACTATGTATATAGACCAACTATCTGCACAGACCAACTATGTATATAGACCAACTATCTGCATAGACCAACTATCTGCATAGACCAACTATGTATATAGGCCAACTATCTGCACAGACCAACTATGTATATAGGCCAACTATCTGCATAGACCAACTATGTATATAGGCCAACTATCTGCATAGACCAACTATGTATATAGGCCAACTATCTGCATAGACCAACTATGTATATAGGCCAACTATCTGCATAGACCAACTATGTATATAGGCCAACTATCTGCATAGACCAACTGTGTATATAGGCCAACTATCTGCAAAGACCAACAATTGTTAGCGAACAATATCGTGCCCGAGTGCTGCTTAATCTCAACAGCACTCAGGCAAAGTTATAATTCACATTGGGTGTAACTTTTAGCTTTTTGAATGAGCAAAGTTAGTTGACCTTTGAAGTCACTAAAAAGAGCTAAATGTCAATCACTACTCGGCTTGTATGTTAAGTTCAGTAAAAGACTGAATTCAACAAATATGCTCACCCAAGGATGGTTGAATGAAAAAGCTGCATAGCGAGTGGCTTTCCAGTAACAGAGTTCCCAAACCCTGCCCACTTCATCAGACAGTTGTGTTTTTGGTAGACACACCATCTGAAGATTTTACATACATAAACATGACCAAACATGTCCAGATTAATCTGTATCTTTAAGAAAGCATTGGAAATCATGTTTATGGATAATATCATAATGCCAGTGCAGATGTGCCTAAACTACACTGTTGCTAAAAACTCACATTTCAAAATGGTCCAGGTGACTGATATTGGAGTTGAGAAACAAAATTGAGCTCATGTTTTGTTTTTTTGTGGACCCCCAGAAAGAATAGCTGCTGCTCTGACTTAATCTCATGTTAATTGAAATGAACTTCTACATTTTTAAAAGTGTATATCCAACCCATAAAAGAATTACAATGCTCACTGTGTAGACATCAGTCATGCTGCTTTCCCCATGGTGCTCACTATTTTAAAGCACTTTAAGAGGAAAGTTCCTTTTATTTTTGCATAGAATGTGACATGCTGACCAATAGAAAAGCTACAGGAAACTACGCCATGAGGTGGCACAAGGGAGTGTGGCCTATACTACTGTACAACTCATGTACAGTTGGAAGGCATCTGTGGTCTTTAAAGCACTTCTGGCTCATGTAAGCTGCGTCTTTCCAGAGGACCAGTGGTCAATCAGTCAATCAAATGTATTTATAAAGCCCTTTTTACATCAGCAGTTGTCACGAAGTGCTTTTACAAAACACCCAGCCTGAAACCACAAGGAGCAAGCAACAACAGTGTTGAAGTACAGTGGCTAGGAAAAACTCCCTAAAGGGGCCGAAATTTAGGAAGGCACCTAGAGAGGAACCAGGCTCGGAGGGGTGACCAGTCGTCTTCTGGCTGTGCCGGGTGAACATTTTAAGAGAACAAGTTGTAATAATAAATGCATGTGAGCTGTGTCCAGAGTCTATAAAACCTAATCCAGGACAGAAGCATGACCGGATGGACAAGGACAGGGACAACACGGGGGGGGGGGGGGGGGGGGG
>JACXGI010001431.1:0-15135 GCA_016801175.1 Esox masquinongy | reverse complement strand
CGGATCACACCACCACCACCAGAGAGGGTAAATTACTGTCGTTTGAAAACACCACAAGACACTTTTGATGTATGGATTCACTGTTAGCGCATGCAGTACATCCTCCTACTTCTGGTTACGGTACAGGGACGTGAGA
The DNA here is from genome assembly GCA_016801175.1 of Esox masquinongy. Taxonomy (NCBI): domain Eukaryota; kingdom Metazoa; phylum Chordata; class Actinopteri; order Esociformes; family Esocidae; genus Esox; species Esox masquinongy. Next base: position 14,999 of record JACXGI010001431.1, on the reverse strand, counting down.
AAATGTTTTTATTGTAATATAAGTGAAATCCTTTAAACGGAGTGTGATGTCAGCAGCTTAGTCAATTAAACATGATCAGTGGTTAAACCTCATCTTAAACCAGGGCTTTAAAATAAACCAAGAAGGTCAATTTCACCTGTATTGCAACACGTAATTGGAGGGGGGCCTAATTTAGACTATTTTGAACTTTTGAAAGCTAACAAGGTTTCAATTGTGGTTGATGGTTCTGCATGTTGTATGCCTTTAGGCATTATACACCTTATTAAAACCAACTTTTAATAGGGAGAATAGATCCTTATAAGGATGCACACATAACCACTCAAAGATCTAGTATTGTACCATATAATCATTTGCCACTCTCCACAACCTTGGCTGTATTCTTTCAATTACAAGTGCCAGTGTCGGGATAAAAATAATAATTCAAGCTCAAAAAAGAAACCTTTAAAGGAGCGCAAAAGAGTCGTAATTGTAATTATTTACATTTCGAATCACTTCAAACTTTTGCCTGACAATATAATGTGTGAGGTGAAGACTTACACAAGTGAATCATCCATTTGTCGTTCTTGAAATTAACTACGGATACATAATGGTTATCTGACAAGACTAACGGTGCGTTTATCTGGATAAGGGCATCCAGACTGTGGTGAAAGTATACAAATGAACTTGATGCTCATTTATATCAGTAGGCTTTAACGGGTATAACGTGTAACATGATTGATGTGTGGCTGTTACTTATAGGGGACCCTGAGAAAAACGTGCCATGGGATTAAACTGTAAATAGGTCAAAAGAAATACTGACATTAAACCAGGTGGTAGATACTGAGGAACTATAACAACAGCAAGAAAACGATAAACAGGATATCTAACCCTAATTTTTACTAAGTTAACTACAAACACATTCTCATTTGCAGTAACAGCCTAGGACCAGATGAGGTTTGCCACCTTGCCCAGGGATGAAACAATAGATTAGTCGACTTACCATTTTGTGGATATTATCCAACAAACATAGTTGTCGGTCCAACTACCAGGCTATCAGGTGTGTAACACAGGTGGGGCTAATAACAAAAGACAATGTACATTCAAGATGATGGAAAAAAACAAACAGAAACCAAAAGACAAGAACGTAGAAAACACGAAATTAGAACGGAACAGGCAGACACGGAAGCTCACACATGGAAGGTACTGGTAACTTCAAAATTACTTCCGAAGGCATGCTTTTTCTTCAATGCGACAAATTATTCCGTTGATTGGGGAATTAAATTCATTTAGACTAGTTAAACTACCACTCAATAAACAAGCCCCACTGAATCTAAGCTGAACCCAAATCACGTTATCTATATTTATCTTATCTTATTTCCACGCAAGCTCTCTGGTGAGTGTATTTCTAAGAATTGTTTGTTTTAACATCTATGTTTTGCATGTATATTAATTGATTGATTAACATTAATAAATACAACTATAAATACAGAGATAATTACTAGAAAACAAATAACTATTCCAGTCTTTAACTTGGAATCTGTGCGCCCATTACTGAAATAGCATTTCCAGGTTCATGCGGCTGTATTGTAATGCCTTCAGTAATTTAATGGTAAATGACAACATCCATTTAGGATCGCATGTGATCAAGGCCATAAGGATGTAAAAGAAACAAACGCACCAACCACATCTCTCACTAGCCATGCAGTCACGGTCTCATGAATCACTCAACACAGGCAGAAGTGGTTTGGTCCCAGACGCAAAGCAACAGTCCGATTTTATTAAAGGGTTCAGGCAGGAATTGTGGTCAGGTAAGCAAATGATCAAAACACAGAAATCCAATACAGGCAAGCAAAGGTACTGAAACACTAGGCAGGCAGGTAGTCAAAAACGGCAGGCAAGAATACAAGGCACTCAGGCAGAATAGTCAAAACGGTTAGCTAGAGTCGGTACACTGAGAAGGCTAAACTGAAAAATGTAGACAGGCTTAGTACGCTGAGTGACAAGTTACAAACAACAATGCGTCAAAATAATGGAACGGTACTGAACAGACTAAGCAAGGAACGCTAATTGTGAACAGGTGTGTGACACAGGTGGGGCTAATAAAAAAAGACAATGCACATTCAAGATGATGGAAAATAACAAACAGAAACCAAAAGACAAGAACATAGAAAACGCAAAATTAAAACAGAACAGAACAGGCAGACACGGAAGCTCACACATGGAAGGTACTAGTAACTTCAAAAATTACTTCCGAAGGCATCCTATCCAATTTGCAAATGAGGATGGAAGCCTACAGCCGGGGCTATTAGAATTCTTGCACTGGATTGTCTAAACAATCTGGGTTTTGAATGTTTTTGGGGTTCTGCAAAATCTACTCATGCATCGTTCTTCAGAGACCTTTAATGGCTAACTATTTCATGTATTCAGGAATGGTGCCGTACTCGCTTATTGCAAATATCGATGCATCATCTATAGTGTATTTTACAGTCCCTGGAGATCCAAATTAGTTCCACAACACTGAACCGTAGCAACCCAAAGGATGCAATTTATGAACTTCTGAGGCTAAATATACAGAACATTTCCCCAAGTAAACAGTGTTAACATGCTTGAGTTACAGGAGAAACACAATACACACTGTGCAGGATGGTATGGTATGTAGTTACTTTTAAGCTTTGGATACGTTTTCATGTGTTAGGTGTGTTTGCGTCAATTTTGATAAAAAAAAAAAAGTCAATGATTAAATCCTCTCACTTCTCCACTCATCCACTTCATCAGGGCTCGGAGAGTCGTCTTTCCATTTGCCACTGCACCTGAAAGTCAGGATTACATTACTTTCAAGCTCAGGAGCATTAAGTGCTGCTTGCAGTGTGTCTATGTCCAAGTGTGATGGGTTAGGTACAGACAGCTTTGACAGCATTTTTTGTATTTCTAAAACAAAACGGCCCTTCGAGTGCATGAGCTAGACCCTCAAATTGATCCGTCAAGCTCACCGGGGTCGACAATGTCTCATCTTTTTTTTGTCCCGAGAGATTTTGGTGTGTTATCAGTCTTTCTTTCATCCTCTGTCCCATAAATATTTTCTGATAGGGCTTTGACCATGTGACAAAACATGTCAGTACACAGCATAGTACGGTTAGCTTACAGCCTTTGGTATTCATTAAGACAACCCCCCGACAGAGCTTGACCTTTCCCCTTGAGGGTACATATCGAAATGTTTTTTTTAAAAAGATGTGCTTCAGACGCTGACACAGCTCAAATTTGGTTTGACAGGAGATTCAGAAAATGTCAGGAAATTACATCTGAAATCACACATAAAAACCTTAGTTTCACAGTGGACTGGACACACTTTACACAGTGTGTTCCCCCCTCAGAAATGCACACCAAGGTATATTTCTTGAGATTGTATAGATCTCTGTGCCTACATGCAGTGTCATTGTTTTCATCTGCCTCTTAACCCCCCGATTGTCCACTAAGCCAGTTGAGAGTTCAGACAGGATACGTTTTTCAAAACTGCCCCATGCAAATATATTCTGTCTTCAATAAATTCCCCCTTATGATGGAAAACTGGAGTTTTTTTTAATTTTTTATCATAGCCATGATTTTAACGGGTCCTGGCAATAACCAGACTACAGACTGGCTTCCAAATGTCTGTTTTCGTTTTCCATAAAACCATAATCATTTAATTGTGATCATAATAATTATTACAACAATTCACACACGACTTCCTGAATGCCCTCAGCCTGCTGATGTGAGCAGTGCACTTCCCACTTAAGATGCGTTTTCCAGGCCGTGGATGAGAAACTGAACATGTAATTTCCTCATTAGCTGAATTGGAAACGTGAAATGCTGCTTTGAAATCTACTAACGTCAAGGGTTTTACTTGGGGCAATATTGTTTTACTCAGAAATGTGCCGATATTCAATTCAGTGGCTATTATTTTCTTGACGTAATTGAAAGGGGCACCTGTCAAACGGTAAAATGTCACTCTGAACACAAGGTTCAGGGAGTTATGCTCTAATGGCCCATCCTGTGCTCTTGAGGGGAAAAAAATATATATTATGTCGTGACTTGGCAGCCTGGTAGCACACTGTCCATGTCCTGTTACAGTTAGTTTGGAAATGCTAATATACTGTATATATATATATATATATATATATATATATATATATAAAACCAACTTTGAAAGCACCAGCTACAAGGATGGACGGAAATAACCAATAGAATGGCACTGACATTAGGGTGTTGGGTGATTAACCATACTGGAATTCCGTGCAGTTGGACAGCTATGTTTTTGGATTGCAACATAGACAATATAGGCACTTAATTGTAGTCTGATTGCCAGTCTTTTAAGCTAGCAATCCCGAATCCCTATCATTGCCAAAGAGACCAACCTTTTATAAATCTCAATGTTGAGTATGCAGCTAGAAATCCGGCATGCTCATTGGTTGTTGGTACGTTAAATGCAGTACAGTGAGATGAATGTAAGCTAAATAAACTGGTAACCAGACAAACATTATCTCACCCACAAAGAGATAGAACAGGGATTATAAAAACAAGACTTGTAGACGCAGGGCCGCCACAGAAGCCTCTGTCCAATATTTATTTTACCTTTGGCAGTCAAACATCTCAATGCAGTCCAGTTTCATTCAGGACTACACTTGTATAGCAAATAATTATTTTAGCATGCCGCGTAACATCTTAAGATGTTAGTAGAACTGTAGACTTGACGTAGATCTGAGACAGATGAGACATGTCCACATTTTGTGTGTGTTTTGACACTGATCCACACCCCAAAAAACCTGTAATGAAAATGTTCTAGATAAATTAAAATATAAAGCAGAAATTAATTAATTCCACTAGTATTCACCCCCTTTGCTTTGGGACACCTGAATGAGCTGTGATGCGACCAGTTGTCTTTAGAAGTCACCTAATCAGTTCAATAAAGTCAGTGTACGAGTAATCAAGGTGTTTCACATGATTTTAGGTTAAATCCACCGGCCTCTGGGAGGTCCCACGGTTGGTTAGTACAATTACTGAGACAAAACACACAAAAAAAGGAACATTCAAAGCAAATCTGGAATATGGTTCTTCAAAAGCACCAACAATGAGTAGGATAAAAGAACATTTGTAAGGCATTGAAAATGCCTTCAAGCACAGTTAAGTCCATTATTAAGAAACTGAGAGAACATGGCAAAACGACAAATCTGCCTAGAAGAGGCCGTCCTCAAAAACTGAGTATCCGGAGAAGTGCAATAGTCAAGGAGGGTACCAAGAGGCCTATGGCAACTTTAAAGGAGTCATGGCCTTCCACGGCTGAGCTATGAGACAGAGTGAATATTTCAACAATATCTGGGTACTTCACAAAAGTGTCCTTCACGTATGAGTGGCAACATGAAGCCATTGTTGAAAACAACAGCATTAAATCTTGGCGAACGTGAATGGATAAGTTTGTCCAAACATGTGACTGATACTATATATGACTGAAAATACCCTCAAATTTATTCTGCCGGTCGACACTTCAACCTCATAGCAATTATAATGTTTCAAATGCAAGTGCTATGCAAGTGAAAAATTTCAAGTGCTAGAATACAGAGACAAAAAAAAAAATCTAAAAAACTAGCCATTGTCCAAATACTCACGGTACATTTACAAACACTCCAAATTGTTTCTAGGGAAAAGGCTGCGGGCTAAATGCAGGAATGGGATACACAACATCTACACAAATTTACACACATCGAACACTAAGATAAAGGCATGTGAGCAGTAAGATTATTAGGTCCCGTCAACACATTTGCAGTGAGTTCCAGTGGATGTGCGCGTTTAAAGGTACACAGTTCCAACTTGATAGTAAATGGACAGAGTTTTGTGAGTAGTTAGCATAGTCTTGTTAGGCTCTGTGGTGTGGGTGGCCGGTCACCCAGGGAAAGAAACTGTTCAGGTGGCAGGATTTCTTGGACATTATTGACCTGTGCCGTCTGCCTGCCCTCAGCTTGCCGGAGGATGCATTTTTTTAACAGTGGTTGACCGTGGTGAAAGAGATCAGCAATGATCTTGCTCACTCAATTTCTTCCCCTAGGGTCATGTAAGGCCCAAATGGAGGGCAGATGGCAGCTGAATGACCTTTCTGTGGTCCATACGATGTGTTCCAATTCACCTCCGCGGTGGCCTGGCCCAAACCAGACGGTGACAGAAGAGGCGAGGGTGGACTTTATGATTGATGTACAGAGCCAGGTCAGGCTAGCCTGGGACACCATGAATTACATGGTATTTTGGAAGTTCTCTGACCTTGGGGCTCCAAGGACTCCACCTGTTGACCTGACATTCTGTGCGAGCATTTATGAGGAAAAAGGGAGGCAAAAAAGTCACACAAAGTTAGCCTTACTGCATAATTGTCACACAAGTTCCTATTTCCTAGTGACATACAGTAGAAAAACAAGAAAAATCCCCATCACCCAACCGATCTCACTGGTTGACTATTATTCACCTGCAAACTTCTGAATCTCACTCTTAGTCCGTCTCCTGTCAGTCTGAGCTGGAACACAAAGTGCAAATTGTATTCATATTTTGAAGACTCCAAAAGCTACCTGAAAACATGTTGATTTGTGCAGTGTTTATTTGTTTGAAATATTGAAGTAAACACAAACCAAGATTAATGCAATGCAATTTTGCTAAGACTTCTGCACAGCACTGAACCTTTTTTTTTTTTTTAAAGTTCTATGAGGGATGTGCATGAGACCAATTTAACTTCAATCATCTGAAATGGCAACAGAAGTAAAGGTAGACTCAGCAATATGCAACAAGCAGCACTGCATATTTTGCGATGAGCAATGTGTAAGAATTTGCTCCACACACCCACACAAAGTATATGTGAATATGCAAGGTTTTGCTTTTAGCTTTAACAAGTAGTAGCCATAGGACTTAAACAGAAGAGAAACTTGAGACATCATAAATGTATGGAAGTGATGCAGGCACACCAGCATGTTTTGATCAACATTTAACGTCAAATAGAATTACAATCGAACACCTCATTACGGTATCTAATACTTCAGCAATTAGCCTCCAAACATTGCACATTTAACAGCATTAGGAAAATGCCCAATAAGGTTATCCATCCTACACAACAGTAGGTTGTTAGTAAACAATGCCATTCTATATCTGAGATGTAATGAATGTAATTGACACCCGCTACTGTAGCCAGTTGACCTAAGTTGTCTGAATAAAATTAATAGTGATGAAATTAAGGATAAATATTCTTCCATTTTAATTTTGACGACGGAGACTGATTTTCAGTGTACTTTCAAATTTTGATTCATTTTTGCGGGAGCTTTGCAAATCCATGCTGCAGTGAATTATTCATATCGACAGGCAAAATTCCCTTTCATGTTAGCCATGGTACTCCCTCAGAAATCCTTGAAAATGAGAATGAGCCTGAGCAGCTCATTGGCTCCTACTTGATTAAACAACAGTGGTGTTCAGGTAGTTTTCCTGACAGAGTAACCAGTTAGAGGAGGCACTGAGTCTTTGATAACACACACACACACACACACACACACACACACACACACACACACACACACACACACACACACACACACACACACACACACACACACACACACACACACACACACACACACCTCTATTAGAACATAGACCTTGGCCAAGCGTCTCATTAGCCCGAAACACCTTCAGTCAGCCATTAGAAATGTCCCCTTGGTTTGATGCCTGGGCCAAAGTTTCTGTGCTGCCAACCGGCCGACGAGTCCAAAGTGCTGTGGGTGAGATTAACACAGACACTGACTAATTTATAATTACTTCAGTGTACTATGATTTGGTGGATTTGCCTTTCCTTCTCCAAGGAGTTTCCTGCGCTGTAATCCCTCCGATGCCCCATCCAACACTTTGTTCTGAGGCTTGATAAATCCATTAAAGTAGACATTTCAAGGGAGTTTAGCTCGAGTTGAGAGGAAATTATTACTTTTTGTATGGTGAAACGTGTCTGAAATAGCATCTCATTTAGATCAGTGTCATTATCGTGAGATTCCAAATGTAAACGTCTAACCCTACATGGAATCTCCATAATTTCATCATTTTTACACCAGTGTTTCACCTGCAATGTAATTATCCTCATCATCTGTCATGTTGTCAACATAGATGTTCAACTGAATCTAAGACTTGACCTGGACGGCCTGACAATATACATTAGAATAAGGATGAATATATTATTTTGCTTATACATTAGCGGACTAGACACTTAAATCTATTTCAAATTCCATTCCGCTGATATTGCCTGAAGTTACATATTCAATGAAGACAAGTGAGCCAGTTCCAAAGGCAGCCACAAAATGCTCAAGCCATGCCACCCCTCTACTTTTACACTTCACAGATGATGTGGAATGCTGAGGATCTTGTGAAATTCAATTTGTACATCTTTATCATTGTTTCACATTTGTAAACTACCTTTATACTGACCTCTGTATGCTATTTCTGACATTGTAGAAAACAAACCCTTAACCCCTGGTCATCTTGTTTTTGAGACAAACTAGTTGTTTGCACTTTGAAGCTTAGCCTCTGTGATTCTGGTAGTCTTTTGCACATGGTGATGACTGACAGATCTAGGCCTCCCACCTGAAGAGCATTCCATCTGTTACTGATATTTTCAAGAGCATTGTGACCATTGGCTGCTGCTTCATGGTTGACGTCTTCCTTCATTTGCAATTGCCGAGCTCACAGGGGATTTTCTGTTTATTCAATGATGTTCCAAGCCATTGTTTGTTGCAGACTCCAAAGTCAAAGGGTGGTGTATTTTACACCTGCCCTACTGCTGTAGCAGCATACGTGATATGACGGCCTGTAAAGCTTTGGTGTCAAAAAACAAGTTGTTTTAAAGTGCGTGTGCGGTGGTCTTTAATGAAAGCTAAGCAGTGGCACTGAAGAAGTGAAGCACAAACTATCCTAGGCAGAGCTGGTGAAAACCTTAAATGACATGGAACGGCTAGGACGCCAGCTGAACATTCAAAGGATTGAGACTGTCCAGCTATTTTTAGGGAGGCTAAGAAAGCACGTGAACCGGCACCTCCTCTTTCCAGCGCCACATTCAACAAGGATGCAGCATGTTGGGGTCGCTGTTCATGCGTTCATTTGACCTTGTTTGGATCGTAATCTTGCTGAATTTGACCTTATTTGGATCTAAACCCTGCTGAATATATTTGACCTTGTTTCGATCTAAACCCTGCTGAATATATTTTGTACCTAAAGGTGAGAGTGTTTTAAATTATCTTATTTGCAAGGTTCAGCCTGAATATTATTAAAATAAATTAACAATTACAGAAAAATCAATACAATCATATATAAGAGGCCTATATAAATACGGGATACATAGCCTAATTAATACATTTATCATTTGACATCAACATAATTATTTATTAGAGAAATCATATGAATGATTTCAAAACTCAAAATCATAAAGTCAGTGTTTTGAAACATACAGTGCCTTCACTGAAAGTATTCAGACCAGGCCAGGTTGTCCTCGAAAATGAGAATTGGTTCTCAAGTGACTTACATGAGATGTATCTAGGATTTTATTGGAGTCCACCTGATGCAAATTTATTAGAAATTATTTAGAAAGGCACTTATATGTATCTGCCTATGTAAGATCCCAGGAGGACAGTCTGTTCCTTCATTGGGAAATGTAAGAAGTTTCAAACCACGGCTCCACCTGTCAAAAGCTAGGCACTGCTCATCACCTGGCTAATACCATCCCAATGGGGTGGTATAGTGGTGGCAGCATCATGCTGTGGGGGTGCTCAGCGGCACAGACAGGGAAAGTCAAGATTATGGGAAGGGTGAAATGACCAAAATACAGAGAGGTCCTTGAAGAAAATGTTATCCAGATTATAGTTATAGCATTATCTTATATTAGTTGTAATTGTTTTTTGGGGATATTTTCATATAAAACGAATGCCAGTGCAGGACGGTAGAAGTTATTAAGAAAGACTTTAACAAATCTGCCATCTCTTATTTTAGGGTGATAAAAGACAGTGGTGCTGAGAGATCTTCCTTAATTGACATGAACAACAAAACATAGTCCTAGGGTTAGGGTTAACCCTATTTCCATAGGCCGCTATTTACAGATTGAGGGAAAAAAATCTAAATAGCTGGAAGTACTGTAGTCAGGCAGACGCCCAATTGCAAACATGAACAGGTGGCCTTTGAACAGAAACAACCCCCATTTCCCAAGCCAGTTGGTCCTGAGGCTTAGTTCAAGGACTCAGATCCTCATGGAGGAAGACAAAGGGAGGGAGAGAAGGAGAGGAAGGCAGTGAAGCCCAGGAGAATTAAAGGAGACATTCCACTAAGGCTTGCTTTGTTGACTGTCAAAAATAGTAAATTGTTGTTCTCAATCAACTCAATCAGGTTGGGAAAGTAGGCTGATTGAGCCGCGGTGATATTTGATATTGCACAGTACACTCTATTTAGAAGATTTTCGATTTGGTGGAGTGCCATTTTCTTGCCTATTTTCTATTTCAATTAAGACATATGTAAACGTGTCATGTAAAGTGTGAATTGTTGTGCTCCAGAATGGCAATCTCAGTGTAAGTAATAGAAGCTTGCTCTGAAAAAAAATTACCTTGACAATATCCCCCAAAATATGGACATAAAAAATTTCATTCTTCTAGTAATAATTTAAATGCTCACTTTTGTATACAAAAATGTACAAGCATTATAATGATTCATACAGTGTGGCGCTAGACCCAATCAGAGTAATATAAAATATGGTACCTCAGGACCTGAATGCTGATTGTCTGAAAGCAGTGGTAAATCAGTGTACAAAAAAAAAAAATTCTACTTGCATTGTTAACCAGTCTATAACAGAAATAATGCCCCCTTTGGAATGTCTGGTATATAGCCAACATGCCACAACTAAGGGCCTTATCCATGCACGAGTGCCTAAGAACAGCCCTCAGCAACGGTATATTGGCCAATTAGCCCGCACTTGTATCGAAAGGGACTTGAAGTTGCGCGTGCATACATTACTGTGGGTTGTCCCAAGAATTAAATCCACTATCCCTATGATGAAATGAACAAACAGAAACAAAACAAAAATGGGAGACACTTGGAAAGATCACTTCAGTCAAATACATCTGTTGTTTGTTGGATATAAACCGAGTTCTTCCCAAAACGCAGTGGTTTCTAGGCACGTCGATTCTCTCGTATGAAGATCTCTCAATATTTCACAGTTGTCCTTAGGTTATAGATCTGTTGTCTGGAGTTGAGGTCTCCCTTTCTGAATCAGCCCAAACACAAGTTTGGAAATGGAAATATAACTTGCAAAATAGTTTTAGGTGCCTTAAGGTGTTCATCTCTTTTGGATTTTGGTGGCCATAAAGTTTTCTAGGGATGTGCTGTAAATCATGTATAAAAAGTCCCAATGTGCCCTGTTAACACACTCCCTCTCCAGCATGATTCGAGTATCTGTTTTAAACTTGATAGCCAATTAAGCGAGGAGGCTGGGAAATAAGCCAGAGAGGCATTAATACAATTTTGTCCATCTGACTCACTAATGTAGATTATCAGACACACTTTCCTCACAGGATTATTTCATATAAACAAAACACAGATAGAGGACTGGTCTATTCACCATCCAGAGTTAATGGGCACCAGTTCTTTGCTTCAGAGGTGATCCAGTGAGCTGGTTGTGCTTTCAAAGTGATACAGTGAGCTGGTTGTGCTATCAAATTGATACAGTGAGATGACTATGCTTTCAATCAATCAATCAATCAAATTATTTAATAAAGCCCTTTTTACAACAGCAGTTGTAACAAAGTGCTTTTACAGACACCCAGCCTGAAACCACAAAGAGCATGCAGCAACAGTTCATGCACAGTGACTAGAAAAAACTCCCTTGTAGGGTCCAAAATTGGGAAGAAACCAAGAGAGGAACCAGACTCTAAGGGGTGACCAGTCCACTTCTGGCTCTGCTAGGTGAACATTATAAGAGAACATAACCTTGTGGGCCAAGTCAATGATTTTGTATAACTCAGAAGACTAGCAGGTCAATAAATGCAAGTGGGCTGTGATCAGAATCCTTAAACAAAATCCAAGTTCACAGCATAACCAGGTGGACAGGACTGGGACAGTCAGCTGGGGTGTGGACTGGGACAGTCAGGTGGGGTGTGGACTGGGACAGTCAGGTGGGGTGTGGACAAGGACAGGACAGTCAGGTGGGGTGTGGTCTGGGTGGGGTGTGGACTGGGACAGGACTGGGACGGTCAGGTGATACAGTGAGCTGGCTGTGTTTTAAAGATGATCCTGTGAGCTGAATGTTTTAAAGACGATCGTGTGAACTGGCTGTGTTTTAAAGGTGATACAGCAAGCTGGCTAAGTTTTATTGATAATACAGTGAGCTGGCAGTGTTTTAAAGGTAATGCAGTGAATGTTTTGTGTTTTAAAGATGATACAGTTAACTGGCAGTGCTTCAGAGGTGATAAAGTGACCTGGCGGTTTTTCCAAGTTAATGCAGTGATGGGTTGAAGACGCATTAAGTGCTGAGAAAGCTTTTTGGGCTTTCAAATTAAGGAATACAAAAGAATACACAGCCAACTGGCCCTAAGTTATCATAGGTGCACTAGGGTACAAGACATCGAACATGTGCAGGGATTTACGCACCTTACCGTGATAGAATATAGTAGCGTGCCATGTCAGTGTAAACAAGGCTAAAGGGAGGTCAAAGGAAAGCACGTTCTCTTTACGTGTTTATGTGTGTTTATGTGTGTACTGAATACGCCACGCATTGTTGTTGTGGGGAAGGCCAGAGGGTGTTGCTCATTATGGAGTTAGCCTTCCCGTTCGACTGACACACGGAGCAGACCTTTGCAGACAAGGTCGTTAAACACCACGGTCTTGTGGTGTGTGACATGCTTATAATTTTGTTGTTCAGGGCTGGGTTTTGTTTGAGTGTTACCATCCACCATCATGGCATTGTTTGTTAATCAGAGACACCTGAAATGTTCATAACCCACAGTACACAGCCAAAAGCCGGAGTGGTTATGGAATAAAAAAGGTAAATATCTTTGCGTGGCCTAGTCATAGCATGGATAGAAATCCAATAGAAAATATGTGGTACAGCAAAGATTTATTTCCATTGATGCCAGTTGATTGCCAGTAAAAATCTAGTTATGCAAATTTGACAGAAATATATTGCGTCAGTTTCACGTGTGCTTTGACCAAGTCGTACCTTCCATTTAATGACTTCGCAAAAGTTAGATTTATAAAGTTTCAGAGCAAAGCAAAAGTTAAAAATCACTGTTCTAAAGAGACCACTCACCCATCACCCCACAGATTGCAAAGCAAATTGGCCAAATGCTTCAACACATAGACTTTGATCCAACCAAGGTTATTCGCATTCTTAATATTTCTGTTGTAGATTTGCGACTACAATTTCGATAATGCACTATGTAAGGGATAATCAACTCGGGTTCGCGTTCTATGGGAAATAATGCACAATGTGGGAGGTGTGTTCTATAATGTGCGGTGGAGTGGAACTAACCTCCCATGGAGTTGCATTATTTTTCGTAGGATGTATACAGACCATGTTGATGATCCTCTTTATACTGTGGCTCTATTTACACCCCCACACACATACACACAAAACACAAAAAAGACAGGGATTTGTTTAAATTTTTTTCCTAATAATAACAATACTGTAGGCCACAGAGAAATGAATCTCACTGCATTAGTCCTGCATGTGGTTGTCATGCCAACACAATTACCTCAGCTAACTAGTTAACAGGGACGCGAGGCAAGCTATTTGTCAAATTTCCGTCTATTGTGAAATCGGCCTGCGAAAAGGGAGGTGGGGGCTACAAGTGGGCCAGTAGGGTTGTGAGTGGAGGTGTTCAGTGCTTCCAGGTTGGCTATAAGGTTGACCACACAAGTGCTCTTGGTACCTGATTAGTGTGCCACCTGCTGTGTAGCCTCTGTGACCTGCTGCTTGGATGACGAGAGGAGCCAGGTCCACCCTTTACTCCCCGTTTCGTCCTGAGGCTGGATTCACAGTACTGCCCTGTCACAGACACGATGTGTCTCGCCTCCAACACAGCATCTGACAGATCATGGAGGGTTTTTCTTCTCAGGCTATGGCTATTAGTCGGACAAGCCTGCCTCCTCGCCATCACTTCTGAACTGGAAACAAAATAAATCGACAACATAAGCATTACACATGAGAAACAATATTCTGATGCATAAGGGGGAAATTCTGTTAATGATCTACTGAAAGTACTTTCACTCATTAGTTCCTGGAAATACTGGGTGTCCTGTTGATTCAGCTGGAAGGAGGCCTTTACTTCTGGCGTTTACCTCAAATAGATTTTAAAGCTCTGCACAGGACAGTTTAGATTGCATGGGCTTGCAAACATACTGTATATCCCCAGAGATGTTCTTTGTTAAGCTCATTCAGGTCTTTGGGGTTTTTTGTTTCAGGGTTACATGATAGGCCAGCATACGGAAGTCTTTCTAGATCTCTACTCACTCATTGAATGCAACAATGTCAAACCACACCTTTTGCACTAACTGAAGAGCAGTGTTTAAATACTGCTGATGCCTGTGGTTTTTGAGTATCTTGTACGTGATGAGGTTGAACTGGCTGAGGCCATGATATAAAGCTAGACAGTATACCTCTAAAATTGCACTCACAAGACTTCAATTAGCACAAGTTAGCGAACTAGCTGGATCAGTCAAATCAGACGAATATCTTCTATAAAGCATTTTCAAATCAACAGTTGTCACAAATTGACAAAGATACTAAGTGTGTGCCAAACTTATCATTTAAGTATCTGCAATTGTGTCAGTATTCTCACTTGATGCTCCAAATCAGATGTAATTGTGATCAGGAGAATCTGACATCTTGTTGAAAAGCCAGTATGAACTGAAGATAAAATATCCTTACCTGTATGTCCAAATATGTAAAAAAAAAAAAAAAAAAAATACGTGTCCAGGGGTGTACATACTTACTCACATGA